>BMAV01019022.1:633196-663462 GCA_019973955.1 Trichonephila inaurata madagascariensis
AAAAAAAAAAAAAAAAAAAAATTAATTTAAAAAAAAAAAAAAAAATTATATAAAAAAAAAAAAAAAAAATCGAATGTCATTTCGAATCGAAATGCAAACTCCTTACAATTAAAACAATATTAAAAAATCGTACGTATTCATTAAAAATTATTACATTTTTGAAATACCGTAAAATGCGGCGTATAACGCGCACCTATACTTTCAAGCTGCATTTTTCAATTTTTAGGTATATTCGCCGTAGAACGCGCAGCCACTTTTTCAGGAAGATATCTGAAATATACCTGCACAATTCTCTTATGTTTTGAAGTCCTTTATTCGAGGTATTATTCTAAGCTTTAGAGAGAGAAAATAGTGTGCTACAACCATTAAGCTCATAAAAAATGTCGTTTCTTTTAAATAAACAGTATTTCGATATATAAAGAAGTTTAATTTTTTCTATGCTCATCTTTTTTTCTTCAATTCCTACACACACACTATTAGCTCACACTCTCTATATACTTATTTATTTATTTATCTTGGTGAAATTTTCAATCGTTAATAAAATAAATACATTTTAAAGCTCTCAATTGAGCTGAAATTTTATATACACGATTATTTTGGATGACAATACAGTAATTTAATTATAATTAATAAAAATTAATTGATTAAAACTAATTATTTAAAGAATTACAAACACAACCCCGTTGGCATCATTTTTGGCGACTTAGCGACCCTTTTGGCGACTTGTGTGTGTATGTGTGTCAAGACTTGTGAAAAGGTTTTTTTCTTACGTTTTAAAGCATTCAGTTGAACTGAAATTTTATATACACGATAGTTTTGGATGAGAATATGATACTTTAATGATAATTAATGAAAATTAATTACCCCTTAATGTTGTGATTCTTTAATATGTATATACATAATTATATTAATTGTAACTATTTAATAAAAAGTAGCAAAAATAAAATTTTACTTTGTTAATCTAAGTAGGAATTGACTTAATTTTCTTTCTTTTATATTACTTGCTTTATTTTTAAAGCTCTCATTTTTTTCTCGGCGTATAACATGCACCCATAAATTTCGATCTTATTTTCCGTGTTCAAAAGTACGCGTTATTTGTCGGATTTTACGGTATAAATATATTAATCTGCTTAAGGAAAGTATATATATCCTTTCCAGTATCGGAAATCGATAATGGAAATTTAGATGAAATATTAAGTGGCTATGGGGTAAACTTTTATTAATGCAACACTATTGAAATTTTGAAAAAAAAACTGATTTGTACACATGTTTAATAAAAAAAATATTTAAAACCTTACAATAATTTTTACTCAAAAAACTAACTCTTTAAAGCTAAAAACGAAATGTGTGTTTTAACACAGATAACTCGACTGTAACAATAAAATATTTATTGTGAAAGGTCACAGGACAAACACGCTTAAAAAATATCTATGCTGAAATTTTCTTTCTTATCATTGCCATGAAATAATGTTATCTATTTGTATAAGAGGCTGAACTAAATTATTTTTTTTCTAGATTTAGAAAGAAAGGGTTGTTTTGTTTGTTGGTGCTTAAAAAACTATTTTTTTGCGACTTTGTAAGAAGTATTCATTCTCTAATTACATGTGTAGCAATGTTTTTTTTTTTCCAATTAAAATTTTGAAACTATTTATCGTTCTTTGAAATTATTTTTATATTTTTTAATATGAATCTGTGAAATATTTATGAAAGGTAATTTTCTTCTATTGGAAAAATACCTCAGAAAAAAATTAGTTTACATAATTTATTATGCGTTTTATTTAGAATATTTTTTGTTTTCACACAAACACATTGAGAAATATTTAGTTCATTTTGTAAATAACAATTAGGATATGAATAAATAAAATATCAATTACAATAATATTTAAGTTTAAAAGCTTGGATTATATAAAATTCCTACTTAAAAATTAACTCAGAGTTCTGATTATTGCAAATAATAATTATTATTTTGAACAGAAATTAAGTATAGCACATGAAATACAGTTTGAACAATAATAAAAATACAGTTTGAATAATAGTAAAATATAATTTATATAATAATGAATAAAATTCGAATTATAGAAAAATACAATTCCCTCCAAGCAAAATTTCTCGCCTTACGAAGCTGCTAGCATCTGTCTAAAACTTTTTATGCTATATTAAAGTTCTTAAAAAGCAAGTGTCATCATTTAGTTCCGTGTGGCGGACATTAATTGGTTTCCCAGGTGAGGGCACAATTGAACTGATTAATTGGAAATACAATTTGGACTCTTGTTATAGTCTGCGTGAAAATATAACTTATTTTTCTTATATTCTTTATTTTATAATTATAATCAGTGCTCTTCAACCTATTTTAACTCACGGAACCCCTAGAACTAGAAGATGTTTTCGTGGAACCCCTAGAACTAAAAAGTATTTTCGTGGAATCCTATTCCACACACACATTTAACTCTTAACTTCGCACTGTTGCATTTCCGCAACACATGATTTATTTTAATTTAACAGACTCAATATTTTTTTAATAACCTACAAATCACTTATCTGAGTAAAAAAAGATTACTGCAACGAAATACATGCTAATTTTGTCACTAGATGGAAGTGCATTTTTTCCAGAAATCACAATTATAAAAATCGATGATGCCTCAAAAACAGTGTTTTTGCTATAAAAAGAATCCATTATATTTTATGCTTCCTCTTGTTTACTAACGAAATAAATTACCAGGTAAGAAACTTAAACATTTTATGATGAATAATAAAATCCTCATATAAAAAAAAGTTTTGTAATTTACAATGTTGCACTTCCACAACAAACAAAAAAATGACTGAAATTCAATTTAAAACAGCTTAATTTTTTTATATATTTTTTCCCTTTTATTATTACTTGAGAAATAGCTCATATAATTTTTTCATAGAAATTTAAATAATTGGGAAGTTAGGGTTTAAAAGGATATACAGTCGAACCTCCATATTACGAACCTCTATATTGCGAATTTTCCTATACAGCGAGCTTTTTCCTGCAACCAAGAACATTTCACGATTTTCTTCGTAAAATAACCTCCCAATATCTATATAACGAAATTTTTCTCCTGCGATTCAATTTTTTTCTCCCTGTTTTTGAAGTATTTCTGGACATTTCAAGTTGTTCTCTCTTTAAACACACTTTATGGTGGTCATAAATCTTGAAATGGTTTTATTAGATGCCTAACTAGCCGAGAGCAATATAATTGTGGGTGTTTCAACTAAGAAGTGCAACCTTTAACCCTCATTGACCAGTTCACAGGAGACATCTTCGATATCCCTTTTCACCCTCAGTGGAGTTGTCTCGTGTCCCCGTGTCTTTGAAATAATCTCCGTTCATTTAGAGTGTTGATCAGTCTTACTGGTAACTCCGTTTCTTATAGCTCGAAAATGTCAAAACGCAAGTGCTTGAGCATCAAAGAAAATAGTTTAATTCTTCAGGAAGTAGATAAAGGTGTCAAGAAACTTTCTTTGCAGTTTTTCTTTTCTTTTTTTGATAGGTAAGATATATAAAATAAATATATATTAATTTACAAAATATTGTGAATAATTACTTTTTCAATATATAGGGTTAATGAATTGAAAGTTTATTTTATGTGGTTTATATAAAGAAAATTGAAAGATGAACCTCTAAATAACGATTTTTCCATATAACGAACTTTTTTTCGGGATTTAGCGACTTCGTTATATAGAAGTCCGATTGTATCTTAAAATAATATTTAAAGTAAATCAACATCTTATAGGTCATTTTGGTAAAGGCAATTAAAAAAAGTATTGCTTCTATTATTAAAAGTTTTAATATCATTTACTCACTAATAACATTAATCTGTGATCCAAGTATCACCTACCCATGCATTATGTTTAGTAACTGGGATATGTGCTTAATTTTTTTCACTCTAACTGTCGAAGACTAAGCTTATTGAAATTAACTGCAATCGCATTACATATTCTGAGCTTAATTTATCTCTTGCTTTGATTTTGTAGTTACTTTATGGTGAGAAATATTTTTCATCTGAGTGAGTGAATATTAACGTCGCACTGTTCAGCTACATGAGGGCTTTTGGCGACGGAACTCGTCATTTTAAACCATGGTCAAGTGACGAGGAGGACACTGAGCTGGAACTCCCTCTCTCCTAACTACCACACCACTTCAGCAGGGGGACATTTGAGCTCTGGACAGATTTAACGTGCATCGCTCCCCTACACGGTGGGTCTTTAGTGGTACTGGGCTCGAACTCATGACATGTCTGCCATGATCCGATACCTTGACCACTGGGCTACTGCTGCCCCATTTTTTACCTATACACATTATTCTGAACGGCATTAAAATGTTTAGCGAAATACTGTGTACGTTGCATGATTTGCAACAAAATATTTAGGAGCTATTCCTGATTAAATTTAGAGATTTGATATCGAATCTGTTGATAGGTCCATAAGTTGTTCCCTCTTCTTTACTGTAGGTGTCTTTTCAACAAAAATCAAATGGTAGATTTTCCAATGAAAAACTATTTAGTTTATTTAGCAAGACATTGTGCTAACGAGTATACAATTATATCTCCGTTAAACCTTTATAGTAAACAATAAAATACTTACAATCCAGCAGGTAATATATAAAAATAAAACATTTTAATATTCTTTTAACATATAATAAAAGTTAAAAAAAAGTATTAAAAAATAAAGTTATTATGTAAAAATAAAATTTTCAGTTTCTTAATGACAGGGATGAACTTTAAATTTTAGAGGGAATACAAACTTCATAGAGAACGTGAATTCATTTTGCATACACATTTGTAATTTTTTTTTCGAATTTTTCATCGTGATTCATGGAACCCCAGGGTTCCATGGAACACAGTTAGAAGACCACTGTTATTATCATGAAATAATCTAATATTAGAAAAATGCGAGGCCGTGCTAAATAGGTTCTCGCGAGAATAATTAAAAGTTTTTCGGCAAATTTATGTAAATCTGAACTGGTTTCATGAGTTGAAAAACTAGATCAAATCTTTAAAGAATTTGATAAATTTGTAAGGTATTCGCCCGTGGGTGATGCCTTACTTCTAAGTTATCTTCGTGACCTAGGGGTGTGGGAGTGAATGAAGAACCAGGCATTGTCCTGTGATCCTAATATATCTTTTTATTAAGATCTTAACTTAAACACTATACACAATGATAATATTTATATTTTAACTTAGCGGCTCTGAGGTGAGAAAACGCACAATACGTATTACCAAATAAGTGCGACTTTAATTACTATATTCCCGCCTATTCCTAATCTCAACATTAACATTATATTCCTAATCCTAATAGACAACAGAATTATCCTACCTTAATCTCTTGGTTAATAACAATCCTCTCGGATCCTAAATATCTTTTCTTGATCTCGCGTGGAATTGTATCCACCTTGACTTGATCGTTCTGTCACGGATAGCTTCACATTCGAATAACGGCTTTCTTCTCTTCCTTCAGTTTACGCGCTTAAACTCAGACTAGCATAATCACTTCCCAAAAGGTCATACGCTTACTTTAAACTTCTGCTATTTAAAAGGTTCCTAATTTGCATACTCACGCTTCGCTTCTGAATTTGGTCGGAAAGAATTTTCCTTTTTCGGCCCCAAAGAACCCCAGAGGAGTTTTTAGTTTAAAACGCGATGAGCCTGTCACAAATTTAATACTGAATTACCTGTGGAAGAGTCGGAGATAGAGGAATTTGAAAGTAAATATTTTGAAATAAAGGCTAAATATCAAACAGCAATTGATAATATAAACTGCTCCTCAGTTTCACACTCTATTTCTTCCAATTCTGTAAGTTCAAATTCGAGCAGTTTCAAGCTTCCACGCTTAAATGTTCCAATGCTTAGTGGGAAATATACGGATTGACTAAATTTCAAGGATTTATGTTTAGCCACTGTCCATGACAATAAATCTCTTGCAAAGGCTTAAAAATTTCAATATTTGATAGATCTTTTGGTGGAAGAACCTGCAGCAATTATAAAACATATTCCCATTTCGGAAAATACGAAGCAGCTTGGAACAAATTTCTGAACCGTTACAACAAAGAAAACCAAATGGTTACCTCTCTAATTAAAACATTCTTAGATCAACCTTTCATATCTCATGCAATTAATGTCCACCACACGGAACTAAATGATGACTCTTGCTTTTTAACTACAACTTTAATTTAGCGTAATAAGATAACTGCCAGCAGCTTCGAGCGGCGAGAACCTATCCTAGCGAAAAACAGTATAGCAATTGAACATTCCACAGAAATACTGCACCAGTAATTCCCAAAGTGGTGCATATCGACCCCCAGGGGTCAATGACGACCTTCAAGAGATCCACGGCAGTGAAAGAATAATTTTGGGGTCAATGAGGTATAAATGGGGCCTACGACAAAGGCTCTCATTAAACCAGATCATGATTTTATTTTTAAAAGAAAATTTAATCAATGAAAATCAAATTTGCCTATTTAACAGATTTATTTATTAAATTTAATATGGTTAATTGGCAGTTACAAGGTGACAGCATAAATTTTATTAAAACAAAGACCATCATTTCAGTGTTTTTTGCCAGAATTAAGCTAAAGGATTATAATATTGGAAATTCTCACAAATTTTACCAATTTGTCTCAGACAATCTGCCATGAAAATGACGTTTTAATCTATGTTCAACTTTTAAATGGCATTTATTCAGGTTTTGAAACTAGGTTTTAGAATGCTTTAACTATGGAAAGACTACAGTAGGTAATGAATCATTGTGGTCGCATTGAAGAAAAAAAAATGTACCATATTACAAAAGGAACTAATCGGAATAGCCATCAACGAAGAGCTTGAAGTAAGGTTTAGAAACGGGTGTCAGCAATTTTGGTTTTAAAAAATATACCTGTTATTTATCCCGAATTATAGAACATCTTGAGAAAGCTTTTAATTGCTTTTCCTAGAGAGATGGAGTTTCAGCTAGGTTGCTAATCTCCAAATCAAAAACAGAAAAAAAAGGAAGATTGGTTACTACCAACTGAGGAGATTTAGGGTTAAATCTTATAAGATTGATGTCAAATGTTGAACATTTGTTATTAAAACAGTTTATTTGCTGCTCCTTTATTTTATGCAGTAATTAAAATTTGATTTATTTCATTAAAATGTGTTTCCTAAATTTTAAACACTATACTTCTCTGCAGTTAGAAACATATAACTTTTTCAGTAGGTAGTGCTGTACCAGCAGTCAAAAAAAGCATTTTAATTGATAGATTTGTAAAAATCCGATAAGTAAGTAGGGGTCTACCCAAAATAGAAAAATATGGCAAGGGTTGATGAGACAAAAAAGTTTGGGAACCTCTATATTGCACCAACAAGTCGAAACAAACAACATGTTGCCATCGCACAAAGATAAATACAGTCGATGGCATTGGTAAAAGGCACGACAGTCGTTTTTAAATGTATTCTTTCTCTTTTATATGTATTTTCACAAAATACATATAAAAGAAAAAATTGCAAAGAATAAAAATAATTTAATAGAAATTAAGTATAGCTCATTAAAAATGTTTGAATAATAATAAAAATATAATTTAAATAATAATGAGTACAATTTGAATAATAGAAAAACACAATTCCATCCAAACACCTAATGAACTTTAAGAATAGAAGGAGACAATTTTTCTAAAATCTATGATAATACCTTGAGTAAGTGACTTCAAAACATAAAAGAATTGCACATGTACATTTCAAGTTCCATCGTAAAAAGAAGGGGGGGGGGGGGGGGGGGGCGTTATACGGTGAATATAACTAAAACTTAAAAAATGAAGCCTGAAATTATAGAAGTGCTTTACATATATATATGCATGCCGGATTTCACGGAACTTAAAAATGTTTCTACGATTTTTCATATTTACATTTTGTAAAATAATACTTATAGTTTTTCTTACTATTCGGTGTAATTAGACATTCAAAAATTTGCTTTTAGGTTATAAATAAGATTCAAAAAAGTAAAATAATTTTTGTTTTATTGTTATGATCAGACGAAATAATTTTTTTATTTATGTAATGCGCACAGAATTCATTTTAAATCATTCATAATTTTCTAAGTTACTCAAAATTCCAATGATTTTCTTCACATCTGTTTAAATGACTGCCTACTAAATTTAATACTTAGAGCATTTTATTAAAATTACTTTTTGTATTTATACATAATTAGATAAATTTAAAAACACATTAACTTTTTTCAGCTGGATCATATACAGGAAAAAAAATAAACATACAACTTTTTTTTTTCTGGAAAACAATTTAAATAATTTTTTGTTGTGAAAATTTAAATAAACTATTTAAAAAAAAGTTGCCATCTATGATATTTTTTATTGTAATGTTAAAAAAACTTTTCTTAAATATTATGGTTTTAAAGTGAGTGCTTTTTAAATCGCAATAAAATTTGAATTTGAAATTTTTTTTGAATAAAATTAATGGAATTAAAACAAAGAAAACAAAACTTTGCCCATCAACGTAAGATATTCAAAAATATTGAAAACAATTCTAAATCATTTTTATTCCTAAAATGGTACATAATAATTTAAAGTTGTAATTGTTTAATCAATCTTCCCTGGCAACATTTTATGAGTTCCTGCGTCTTTTTAAAAACCAAGCGAACGATTTAAATAATACTTAATTGCTAAATTTTAAATAAATTATTGTGTGAAAATAAAATTTTTGGTTAGTGCAATATTAAAAAATTTCTTACTGATATATTATGGTTCAAAAATTTTTTTAATAAAAATTTGAATAAAATTAATGTAATTTACACAATAACAACAAAAAAAATTGAAAATCCCTTCTACACAAATTTTTTTTTAAAAAACTGGAAACACTCCTAATTAAATCATTTTTCGTTCAATTCCTACTATTTTAGTTCTTACTCTCCCTATATATATATATACATATATCTTGGTCAAATTTTCTTAATCGTTAATAAAATACTTTTTATTCATCCACTCAAGTTCAAATACATTTTTTAAAACTTGTAGTGGATGAAACTTGTGATTTTAATACAGTTTTTTCAAATATTAATTCATTAATTAAGTTTTATTAATGAGTAAATAGTAACAAACACAAATTATAGTCTAACACCCTATATAAAAAGGAAGATCACTCTCTCGCAATGGATAGCGCGTTGGACTTCTAATCCAAAGGATGTGGGTTCGAATCCCACCTGGGATGGCCTGATTTCTAAGAATGTGATTTCTTTTTTATTTTCTATTTATTGGAATTATTTAATTTAATGAATGAATAAATAGTAACAAACAAAAATAATAATAGTCCAAAACCCTAAATAGAAAGGAAAATTGCAATTAAAATCGCTTTTTATTTTGTCACTTAATATTGCGATTCTTTCATATGTATATGCATATTTATATTAATTGTAATTATTTAATAATAAGTAAATAAAATAAAATTTTTCTTTGCTGACCTGACTTAAATATTTTTTAATTACTTGTTTTTTAATCAATTTTTAACAGTAAATTTTTTTCAGTTGGTGTGTGTGTTCTCTAAAGAGTGAATTTACAATACTCAGAAAAACTGAGACCAAAATCTAAATATTCAGATCATTCAATTCCTTGAACATTCTGTCTCCAAAATGTCAAAAACATACCAGGAAATGTAGCCAAAACAACCTCACAACAGGTGTTTGTTAAGAATGGTTAGATAAGCAAGCTGTCTATTTGATACGCAAACAATAACCAGTTGAGAAAAACATGTATCAGTTTCCCAGTGAAAGGCTTCAACTGCTAAACTATTACAATGTTTTTTTGCGGAACGCCTTCTATCGAACACTTGTTGCACAGCGCTGCATGTCAACTAATAAATGTGGTTGCTGTAAAATAAGTAGTTTTATTTTTGCGTCTTATTATTTGAAGCGAGCGATTGCGTATCGATTCCAAAAATGCTTTTTTGATTTTATTTCGGCGTTTATTGTGTCGTTGATTGAATTATTATGTATCTGCGAAATTTCCTAGTGTTAGGAATTTTTCAACAGTGAAAATCGTTTAACACGAAATTGAAGGGACTAAAGTATTTTTTCTTGTTGAAAGATATGGAAATTTCTGGTTATACTTTGTTTCCTCCCACACCCTTAGGTAGGCTGGACGGTGAGGGAGCGACTTCAGGGGGAAGTCGCTCACAAAGAGAATTAGTTAGAAGAAATATCAAAGCATTAGGCACTATAGAAAAAAGGCTTCAGCATTTTAAATGAAGAGAAAATAGTTATTTTTCCTTTTTAAGATAAGTCCATTTTAAGTTTTTATTTACTATTGGGATGCCAATAAAAACTACCATTAAAGATCATATCCAGCTTTCGAATTTTGTGAGATTATAGAAAAATATAATAAAAAATAATTTTGTCTAAAATAAATTGATTTGATTTTTGATCGATTTTTGTCAATTGAATCACACCGTTTTCCTTTCGGATATGATGACTTTTCTGTGTTTTTCAGATTTTAAAGTAAATTACATGGGAAAAAGTTAAAATTATAAAAAAAATAAACAACAGATATTACTATTAAAATGAGAAAAATTGCGGAAATTTTTTAAAATAATTTAAGAAACGCAGCCCATTTTGAACAAAAAGCTTACAAACGAATTTTAAATTGTTCAACATTTATTTATTACATTAGTGTTCATTTTTAAAATGATATATGAGATAATAGATTTAACCTTTTTACAAAAAACAGATCATTTATCATAGTTACTCTATGAAATTGTTTTAAAAAACACTTGTGTTTAAAATTATATAAGTGATTGTAAATTTTATAATACTCTTAATTTTAAGAAAATAGGCCAAAACAATGCACTAAACATACAATGAATTTCAGTTAATTATCTTAATAATTTCTTTTTCAGCAATCCATGTCCCTTTTTCAACCTTTTCCGAAAAAAACTCCCGCCTTTTGTATAAAATACTTTTTTAAAAAAGATGATTACACACCAAAAGTCTCATCAGAGCTCTTATTAAAACACTTTATAACTTTTGCATTAATAAATGGAAAATAGAAAACAGTATTTCTATAAATTTAATTGCAATGTTCTGCATAATTACTACGAGTATAAAAAAAACAACCCTTTTTTGATTAAATCATCAGTTTTAATATAAGATACTTTAGCAATTATTTTCGTATTCCTTTAGACACAGTGGCAGTTTTAAGGAATTTCTTATTCAACCTCTACTTCATACTATATTTGATTAGGAATCATTCTAAAATACTTCAATTTAATTAGATAGTTACTACATAAATCATTTAATCCGCAATTTCACACAGTGGTGTAACGGAGAGTATTAGGACCCCCCTGCAAAGTGAGGTTTTGCCTTTTATATTTTATAAATTGGTTAAATATGTACTTGACATTAGTCAGGCCCCTTGGGCCCCCTTTCTCGCGATGCGGTGATTGCGCAAGTGTACGTTATGCCACTGATTTTACGTTCTATAAAACATTCTTTGAATTTCATTTCACATTAAATTCAGATATTGATGAGAAAATTATTATTTCACAAAAGCTACCAACCCTTTTTCTTGCAGACCCACATGATTCCTAAATTTAAGTATGAGCACCCCAAGATAGTATATGTAAAATTATCGAATGAAATATTCATTTGTAGGGTTTTAAAAGCTAATTGAATAGTTTAGAAATTCCCAAAAAATGAAATATTCCATTACAGACTTCTTAAAAATAATAATTAAATAACTCCAATATGATGTAAAAAATGTAAAACACAATTTAAATTGATAAAACTGAAAATATATTTTTACTTTGAAGAATAAATGAGAAAAAATGAGGTGAGAAAAAAGTAATTTAATATACCATTTCAAAAACATATATTCCTAAAATTATTAAGCTTATGTTTAAGTTGAATGAAAATCAATAAATAGTCCGTTAATTAATTTAGTTAAATAAGTAGGTCTATTAATTTTGACTATTAATTCAAGCGTCGAAATTTGGTAACGAGAGCCTCCACTAGATGGTGACACCATGAAAATGGCTCTCACATTTTCGAACTTTCCGTGTCTGCAAAGGCTTTGTTGGGAAAACGCAGTCCATTAGGAAAAAAAAATAATTCTGACTGATGTTTTTTATTACTATATAAATATCTGTCTCAAATTTTCTAAGACAATTTCGTAGACGAATAACATCTTTTATTACCATATCAGGTAGATGAAGATTTTTCGTTAATGTGTTATTAACTAACTTTTATGGGTTATATACTGATTTTTTTCTTAGAGAATTTTCCAGATGCAGTATTATTTTCCTGCTTATTAAATTCCCGATACCTGAATCAATACTTCATTCTTCTAACTACATCAAGAATTATACTACAGCTACTTGAATTTATAATTTTGCCTTCCCCTTAAAACACTACAATTATACAAATTAAATCAGTGCTTCTCAACGTTACAATATTCGAGACCCAATATTCAATCCTAGTTTTCATCACGCCCCCCTCATATAATAACAATGTATTGAATTCAATTACACAAAACTTTAACGCTAAAACTACAATACGACTTTGACCTCTTTAGCACACCCGGCGTACATAAATGCCTTGCTAAGCCAAATTGTTTATGTCCCTGGGCGTATATATACGTGTTTCCAAAGTACGATCATTTCTGTGCATTGCTATTCATAAAATTATCCCGGAGGCTTTGGAATGCAATAAAAGGACATCGACAATGTTTTGCGAAGGATTTACTTACTTCAGATTATTTGCTTCTTTATCCCCCTCCCCCTCCCCCAATAGATCACATACGCACACCAACGTTGAAAACGGTTGGCATTGGGAAGCGAATCTCGAAACTTTTAATCGGCAGTTAAGGGATTAATTATAAGCTGCACAAATTATCAAGATAAGGGTTAATTTTTGTTTTTAATTACATATATCACAAGCTCATGGGATCACTGGTAATTAATAAACTTGTTCTTAACTTAGTATTGATAAATTAACAATGAAATATATTGTGCAGCATTAATATATTTATAAGTGTAAAATATCAGTGTAAACATATATTTTATTTTTTATTATGTTAGAATGTGTATTTGTTTGTTTACTTTAGGTAAATTAATATTTTTTTAAAAAATAATCTTTTGTTTTCGATTTTTCAATAGGCTCGCGCCCCTCTAGAGGGGCGCGCCCCACAGTTTGAGAAACGCTGAATTAAATCAATGAGCGAGGGTTTATTAACGTCACAGAGCAACACGAACAATTAACGACAGACCTCGTAATTTTAAACCATGGACAAGTGACGAGGACGACACCTGAACTGGCACCCTATCTTCCCAACTTCTACACCACAGCCAACGTGGGGTCTTTGATCCATTGACAAATTAACGTGCATCAGCCGCTGTACATGGTTAGACTCCAGTAGCATTAGGACTGGAACGCGCGATTCGACAATTGCGTTTACGAGTTCATGACCATGACCACTAAGCTAACGAGGCCACATGGAGTGTCTCAGGTATATATTTTAGATATACGAGTAAAATAAAATAAGTGAAGAAGTACTAGAACCTACAGTGCTAAAGCAGGAAAAAATTGGAATTCACCAGACACAACAAATGTAGATACAAAAAAATGTCTTTGGACTAAACTGGGGACCTATTATGATTTCTAAAGTTGTCGCTGAATTAGGCCAGCGAATTAGGGTTAGCAATGCTTTATGGGTCCAACCTTCCCCGTGCAGCAGAAATTTTCGACATAATAGGAGGGAAAAAAATATTTGATAGTACTATAAACATATAATGGATTGTCGTCCATCCGGTATATGCTGGCTGCTGTGCCATAAGGCCTTTCAAATCCCACAGAAGACAAGGATGTTTGCTAATGTTTAGTGTCTTTGCTCCCTGAGGCTTAATTAGGCCCCTGACCACCCCTGGGGTGTTCTCCCTCAAAATCTTGGTGTAGCCGAGCCAAAACATACTGTCATCTAAATGGTGCTCAATCGGTTAACGACAGGCGTGCATCTAGTCTTTTGCCACGATGAATTTCGTGGGCCTCGATCTGACATCGTTAGACAGGTGGCATTAGTAACAACAACAACAACATATAATAGATTGACAATAGTCAAAAATAAATATTCTATGCTATTACAAATTTACGGGTTTTGTATGATTTCTATGAATAGATCTGAAATTATACAACCTTATAAAACATTTCTAAAAATAATCTATTTAACACTCCTAAAAAAAGGATTTGAATAATATATATAATTAGAAAATATAACTGTAATCGACTTAATGGGAAAAAAAGAACGCATAAAATTCACAATTTATTCCATCAAAAATTCGCAGAGAATTTTAACAACAGCAAAAATGATAATTTATTTAGATAACCTGTTAGTGAACTAGAAATAACCAGAATCGTATTATAATAATAGAAAAATATTGACATAATTCGAGATCGTAATTTTTTTTTTAATAAATGCAAAATTGTGGGTTGTTAAGAACTACTTTATTTAACCCCAATAACAATGAACCAGGTAACATTCGGAGCAAAAATTCCACTGATGATTATTTTATTAGGCATGAATAAATACGAATTGTAAAAAATAAATAAAAAATAAACTGTTTACTAATTGATCCTTTTTTGAAAGAAAAAAAATTAGAAAAATAAATGTTTTTTAATGATGATGTCTTTGATAAAATTTGATTCGAAGCAGACTTGGGTTGATAATTTCTGAGAACTAATCACAAAAACTTTAATTAAAATCTTTTGTAATTCAGGAAAAGAAAATAAACGTTCGAACCATTTTCTTAATTATTAGATAAACATCTACTTTCACAAATTGTAATAAAACCAAATTTATTACGGTGAGGTTTCGATTCATAATGCGTTTTGAAGGGAAAAAAATTTGATTCATATAATCATTTCCGAAAGTATCGTTATTTTGTTGTTGTTGTTGAAATTTCGTCATTTCTTTCAAATCTAAATAATACCTAAGGAATTACGAAATTAATTTTTCTTAAAAATAAAATAAAAATGAAATTCTCAGAGTTTCTTAATTATTTTTTTTTTAATTCACGTCCTCTTAATAATAATATAAAGTTTAGGGGTCTCAGGGGTGTTAAATTTTTCTAGAGGTCTCAAAATATAAATAATTTTCAAACAGGTATAATTCTTTTAAATTTAAATTAAATGATTCGAATCTTTTACACATTATTTATAAAAGAATGGGGCTTCAGAAAAGTATAAAATGTTTAAAATATAATCATAATTTTAAAAATCATAAGCATATGAAAATTCTATGATAAATATTAAGTATTTTTTGTGTTGCGCTCGCTATTTTCTAAAATAGTAGCCTCTGATGTATAAAAATTTATAGAATTATAAAATACATCATACTCTTTAAGCTGTACCTAATTTTAGTATTATATATCTTTTGTATTTCAAAATATTTGTAAAACATTGCAATTTTTTAAATATTTTTAAAAAATGTATTTTTTTTATTTATTAAAATATGTAAGTTATTATTCTATTTATATAAAAATAGCTACAGTGTAATGAGAATACATTTAACTTTATTATTCAACTTATAGCTAGAGTAATTAAAGCTACTATTTTAGAAAATAGCGTGCGCAACGCAAAAAATACTTAATATTTATCATAGAATTTTCATATGCTTATGATTTTCAAAATTATGATTATATTTTAAACATTTTATACTTTTCTGAAGCTCCATTCTTTTATAAATAATGTGTTAAAGATTCGAATCATTTAAATTTAAAGGAATTATACCTGTTTGAAAATTGTTTATATTTTCAGACCTCTAGAAAAATTTAACACCCCTGAGACCCCTTTTAAGATCAGAAACTTCCCCAGTTACGCCGAGACATTTTGAATGTCGAGAATTATTTAGAGGTACGTTTGTGTTTTAAATTTAATATTGCAAAAAATTTATTTCATCACTAATTTCACACACACATAAAATTTTGAAAGGTTTCGAAGATTCAAAGAAATAATTTTTCGGAGTTAAAGAGTTTTAAAATTTCTCTCTCTCTCTATGTATATATATATAGTCAAACCTACATATAACGAACCTCTATATCAGGGATGGCGAACCACTGGCATGCGTGCCATTGATGGCACGCGACACAATATTTTGGGCACGTCACCGATCAAAACGGTTTGTATTTTAGTTCAAAATAACTAAGTTCACTATGAAGTATTGCGAATAAATGCGAGTGATCTGTCACGTTTTTACAGACATATGCCAACATTTCAAAGACAAAATAAGACACAAATAAAAAAAAATTATCTTCAAGAGCGATCTCAGCGCTTTCGACGCTGAATTGCTTGTTTTCAGAAACAATATTATTACAAGAAACTACAAGTACTTCCCAAGCTTGAAAAAAACTAGAAGAATAAAGAGTTATTGAAGAACTTATTTCCATAATTATTATGTACCCCGATGTGACTTCATTTGATAAACTGAAGTCCCAGTTTGATTGGTTAGAAATTGAAGAATTTGAAATGCAACTGTTTGATTTCCAGTCTAGTTCAGAATGGATTCAAAAATTTAATGAAATAAGGAAAATGTTGGAATGGATTGAAACAGAAAAATTGACAAGCAATATAAGTAAAAATGCTAGTAACGAAGTTTTAGAAACATAGAATTCGATTCCAGACACATTTAACTGTTTGAATAAGCTGGCTCATGCTATTTTAACCATATTTTCATCTACCTGTGTCCGAGAATCATTATTTTCAAGAATGAATAACATTTAAAACTCACTTGGAAACCATTTGACAGATGACTAATTCAGCATACGTTTTTCTAAAAGTAACATTTTACAGTCCTCATGCAAATTATTTGTCATCTAATCGGCAACAACAGAAGTCACACTAATGCTACTTTAATTTGAATTACACGCATATCTAAAGCATTTACTGCTATACAGGGTAAAATGTATATTTAATAGGAAATAAAGAGTTCTGAATTGTTAGTATTTAGTTTTATTATTTTCCCAATAATCTCAAGTCAAAATTATTTGGTGGCACGTCTATAACCCATGAAACATTTTTTTTAGAAAAAAATGGCTCGTTGATCCAAAAAGGTTCGCTAAAAACGCGTTATAGAGAATTTTTCTATATAGCCAACTTTTTCCTGAAACCTTGAACATTTCACGACTTTCTTCGTAAAATAACCTCTCTATAGCGAAGAGCGTTTTCTATATAACGAACTTTTTCTTTCGTGATTCAATTTTTTTCTCCCTATTTTTAAAGTATCTCTGAACATTTCAAGTTGTTCTCTCACACATTTCATCGTGGTCATAAATCTTGAACAGGTTTTATAAGGTATTAACTCGCCGAGAGCAATAGAGTTCAGGACGTTTCATCCAAGAAGTGCAAACTTTAACCCCCATTGTCCAGTTCACTAGAAACATCTTCGATATCTCCTTTCATACTCAGTGGAGTTGTCCCGTGCCCCCATGTTATAGTTATAAAATAATGTTTGTTTAATGTTAATTGTTTGCTTTAAATTAGAAAATGTTCTTCAAATTCAGTAATTTTAATATAAAATTGTTTTCTTAATATGGAAAATACAGACATTCGATATTCTTTTTTCTTGTTTTCCTCTTGCAGTCTTACTTTCTTTTTGATGGGTAAGATACACAAAATAAACACATATTAATTTTAAAGGTGTGAAGACTACATTTCTTTATATGTAGTGTTTATGAATTTAAAATTTGCTTTATGTGGTTTATAAAGTAGTATATTACAAGATGGACCTCTTTTTAACGAACTTTTTTCCGGGATTTAGCGACTTTGTTATATAGAGGTCCGACTGTATATATTTTAATCAAATTTTTAATCGTTAACAAAATGCATTTTATCCATCCACTGAAGTTCAAATACATTTTTTCAAACTAGTAGTGGATGACACTTGATGTTTATACAGTTTTATTCGAATATTAATTCATAAATTACATTTTATTTTTAAATTTCAAATTTATTCTGCGTTATTTCTGGCGAAATAAGATTTATCTGCAACAGATGGCGCCAGTAAGAGTTTCTAATGAATTAGGAATGGGCTTGATTCATGAAGTCACATGATAAAAACAAACACGTGTTTTCCATTGAATTCAAAACAAACATTAAACTAATTGTACTTGTTCTATTTGTAAAACTCAGATAAAATTTCAAATTTCATATTTGGGTAAAGATGTTTAAATGTTAGGGAAAAAAAATTTCTTCAAAAAGATTTTTTTAAATTAAAAAAAAGTCGTATTTTATGCTTATATTTTTAAATAGCATTTTGTATACATATGTACTTTTTAAGAGAAAGTTTCTGCAAAGAGCAAAACTTGGCAACACCGGAGCGCGTGAACTGATTAGTTGGAAACACAAGATAGTTTTTATCGTGTGACAATGACGTCACATGAGTTTTTGAATTGGTTGGCTAGAATCACGTGGCTTTCACTATCATGTGACTATGACGTCACATGAATCAACCTCATTGACTTAATTTTTTTTTATATTACTTGTTATTAAGTCACTCGCGCGCGCGCGAGAGAGTTATATTAAGGTCACACTGTAAAGCAACACGAGGGCTTTTGGCAGCAGAACTTGTACTTTCAACCTCGGTCAAATGTCAAGGACGACACCTGAGCTCTGGCACCCCTCTCTCTGAACTTCCACATCACACCAATAGGAGGACATTGAGCTCGGCAGATTTAACGTGCATCAGCTCCTTCTCTACACGGTTGGTATTCAGTTCACAAGGACTCGAATTCGCGACTTGCCAGCCACGAGTTGTGACCATAACCACTAGGGAACCGCGGTCTAATTTATAGTCACGCACATTTCTCAGAACGTACTAAATAAAAAGGTTAACTAATATTTCCCAACAAGAAAACTATTCTTAGCATCGACAGCTTATATATGCACGTAATATGAATTGCAAATTTGATTGATGATTGTTTATTAATGTCGCAGTTAGAAGAAACATGACGGATTGGGAAAAAAACATTTCTTACTTTGGAACCGTGTCTGAGGGAGTGAGTGAATATTTACATCGCATTGTACAACTTCACGAGGGCTTTGGCGACGGGTCTCGTAATTTTGAACGATGATCACCTGATGACACCTGAGTGGACCCCCCATCTAAACTACTACACCACACCAACAGGAAGACGTTTGAGCTCTCGATAGATTTAACTGCATCGCTCCTCTACACAGTGGGTCTTCAGCGGTACTAGGCTCGAATACACCAGCCACGAGTCTGCTACCTAGACCACTAGGCTACCGCGGCCCCAGAACCATGTCTGAATGACCAGGACGGCATCTGAAAGTGTATCCACTCTCAGAGACAGCGGTCGTCAATCTTTAGAATTACGTGGACCGCTAAACGTGTAATTTTATCTTTAGTGTGTGATGCCATCCCCCTTTGGTGACCGTATCTTTGACTGTCAGCGTGAGCTAGAGATTTAAGATTTGCAAAAGGAATAGACATTTTTAACTCTTAATATGACTTTATTAAGAATAGAACTTGAATGTCTAACAATTTAGATAAATTTAATTAAGCGAGAATCTATAATGAACAAACACACAATGATAGTTAAACCGAATCGCGTAATTTAGACCACTTTCTCTGAATAATTATTTCATCCACCTACTCTCACTTCTAATAATAATACAAGTCCTAATATCAAATAATCAGTCCTACCTTAATCCAAACTTAGATTCAATCTTTATGTGGAAACGTCTGGGCGCGCTTGCAATGGTATGCACCTTGTATTAATGGCTGGTTTTCCAGGTAACTTCACGATTGGCTGTCAATTCACGCTTGTATCTCTTTCAAACATAACATTCCCCAAATTGCCATCTCACTTACTGAAACTTCTGTTCTTTTAAAAGCTGTTTTATTTGCCTTTCTTGTTCACATTTCGCTTCTTGGGTTTTGGTTGGAAAAGAGTTGCCATTAATCTTGGCCACCAAAGAACCGAGAGGTTATGTTAAAGAAAAGACGCGTGAGCCCGTCACAAGTGTATTACTGATATAATATTGACAGCTATACAGTTGATCACAAGAAATATTTTGTTGCTTAATTACGTCTTTATTTACATTCACTTTCCTATACAGACAAGATGCATGTAAAGATAAAATGTTTAATTTTTAAAACGCATCCAGTAAAAAACTGTTGAATGTAAACAAAATAAATAAGTTTAAGAATTCCATGTTCTCAATTATATTGGAAAAACAAGAAATATATAAAAAACATAATTTTAAAGTCAATTCCAACTTAGGTCAACAAAAATTTTATTTTACTTACTTTTTATTAACTAGTCACAATTAATATAAATATGTATATACATATGACAGAATCACACTATTAAGTGGCAAAATACAAAAGTGATTTTCCATGCAATTTTCCATTTTCCTTTCTATATAGGGTTTGGACTATTTTTTGTTTGTTTTTTACAAATTATTCACCAATTAAATTTAGTAAAAAGAAGTCACATTCTCAGATATTAGGCCCTCCCAGGTAGGACTCGAACCCATGACCTTTGGGTTAGAAGTTCTACGCGCTATCCATTGCGCTACAGGGACACAACGAGAGATTTTCCTTTTTATATATGGTGTTGGATTATTATTTTTGTTTGTTACTATTTATTCATTAATTAAATTTAATTACTGAATTACTGAATGAAAAAACTGCATTAACATCAAGTGCCATTCACTACAAGTTTAAAAAAGTTTATTTGAACTTGAATGGATGAATAAAAGTATTTTATTAATAAAAGTCATTATTGCCCCTTATATACTAAAATAAATGATTAGATTAAATTTGTATAGTCTTAAAAATCAATACTTACAATTTTACTTAAATAATAAAATTATTTAATAATCTAAAAAACAAAAATGATGTTTGAAGAATAATGCATTTGATTTAGTTTATTATTTATTTTTTTAAGTATTTGTTTTATTTTTACTAATAAATCAATTTTTCAGAAGCTTACTTGGTTGAGTTTTTTAATAAAATATTGTTTATAGAATAGTTCATAATATAAATATATATATATAGTCAATATATTTTTTCCAAATATTTTGTGGATGAGAGCTATTTTCTAATTAATTTGTTTAAATCTAAAACAAGACGATGCTAATTGGATTCCTCGCATAAATTTCTTATACATTTTAGAGAAATGTTTGCAAATAAAAAGTTTTTGATACAAATACAGAATTAAAATATATTTTTATGAACTGTATTACTTAAGAGTTATTTTAAAATAATATAATTTAGACAAATGATTCCTATTTAAACCACACGTGACTTTTTCAAATTAAATTTGTTTTAATTGATAAAATCAGCCGTAAAATGTCCGAGATAAGGATAAAGAGGTATGCAATGAATTTTTAAAAATTTTTTCTGATAAAAATATTAAAAATTTTCTAATCACTAGTTTTTGTTCTAATTTAATGCAACAAATATCAGGAAACTAACTTATATAAAAACTACATAGAAATAATTGGGACTTACATAAATATGCAAATGTTTTTTAAACAATAAATCATCAAAATAATACGTACTGTCACGAACGTATAAAAATGTTTTTTAATAAATTCTTAGCTATTTTAAAGTGTTCTATACTAAACGTTACTGTCTTTAAAACTTTGTTAATTACATTTTGTTTTCATTCAAAAAGAATTGTGCATTTTCATAATCATTTGGATAATTAGAATTAAAATTCCTATGTTTATCGAAAATTTAAAATTATGATTATCAATCCGTTTTCATATATTAGTTTTAATTCTCAATCTTTGTCTCTAATATTTATATTGGAAGAAAATAAAAATGAATTATTAAAAGAAGTAAACAAAAAATTTATTTTTTTACTATCGAAAATAATTATATTAACAAAACTATCATTATATATTAAACTTCTGTTTTTAGAATTCTATTCATAAGTCCTTGAGTACTGATAATCCCGATCTAAGTATAATGTTTTATTTTAAATAATTAGAATATAGCTTTTTAAATAAAATATTTAGACCAAAAAAAATCTACACATTATTAAGTATTTTTTCCTATGATTTTTATTAATTTTAAGTTTGAACTAAGATAACAAGAGTGCATAATAATATTTACTCTTAGCAACCTTATGGTCCTGAAAGGGTTTAAGTGATTGACTCCGTTCAGAACCTTGATTTTGAAAAAGCGTATAAATGAATGGTTATATGATATTTAGTGTTAGTTGAATTAGAGTAAGCAAATAAAATTGTTTTAGAATATTATTGCATGAAAAATTACATTTAAATGTAACTTTTTGGAGAAAAAATGTAAAACGAATGACACATTCAAAAATATTTACCTTTTATGGAAAAATTTCTTTTGTAATAATAGTATTTTACCTATATATAGCTAGGAATTTTATTACAGGGCTAAACGGACATTTATGAAAAATTCACATTATTTAAAAAGTTATGATCAGTTAAAATAAAAGTCAGATACTTTTCAAAAATTTTCGTTACTCTAATATAATAAAATATGAATAATTATATATTTCGGAAATAATTCGCTCCCGGTATAGAAGTCTTAGCTATATCTAGGCAAACTATTTATAGAGAAGCATTTTTCATAAAATGAGAATGTTTTGAAAATTATCATTTTTTCTTCAATTTTTGCCAATAAAAGTGCTTTTAATTATTTATTTCTTTAAATAATATTTTTAAAACAATTCCATACGTATATTCTAATTCTGCACTAAATATAAAAAAATATCCATTTATACATTTTTTTTTCCAAAATCACGGTGCCAAACGTAGTTACCTTATTTACTGTCAAATTACCATCTCCATGCGTGGAAAATCACCTCTGTTTATTAATAAGCAGTAGTTATTATTAAAATTTTGTTTTCTCAATAGTTTCAGGCAAACTATTGAGAAAATAAAATCTTCGAATCTCTTTTATTCCAAAACCTATATCTCTGCAATTTATAAATTTAAAAGTATTCTGTAACATATATTATCAAAGAAAAATACAACAATTACCATAAAATACGACGAATAACGCTCCGTACAACGCACCCCTATATTTTCAAGCAGCATTTTGATTCATCGTAAAACTCGCACTATCTTTTTTTTTTGAAGAAATCCGACATGTACGTGTGCAATATTCTCATGTTTTGAAGTCCTTTATTCAAAATATTATCCCAGGCTTTTGAAAAAATAGCGTACTTCCAGGAGTACAATCCTTTAATTTCATTAGGTATGTCATTTCTTTTAAATAGGCAGTGTTTCGATCTATGTAGAAGTCTTTATACTCATAGAATTTGATTTTTAAAGATATCTTTTTAGCCGGTGTGTAACGCGCACCCGTAAATTTTGATGTTATTTTTCAATTCCTCTACTATTAGCTCACACTCTCTATATATTTATTTATTTATCTTGGAGGAATATTTAATCGTTAATAAAATACATTTTAAAGCGCTCCATTGAGCTGAAATTTTACATACATGATTATTTTGGATGACAATACAATATAAATTAACTATAATTAATAAAAAATAATTGATTAACACTAATTATTTAAAGAATTACGAATACACACACAGCCACGTTGGCATCATTTTTGACGACTTACCGACTCTTTTGGCGACTTGTGTCAAAACTTGAAAATGTTACTTTCTCACGTTTTAAAGCATTCAGTTGAACTGAAATTTTATAGACACGATTGTTTTGGATGACAATATGTTGTTTTAATGATAATTAATAAAAATTAACGGCCACTTAATGTTTTGATTTTTTCATATGTATATACAAATTTATATTAATTGTAACTACCGTAAAATCCGGCGTATAACGCGCACTTTTAGCACAAAAAATAAAATCGAAATTTACGGGTACGCGTTATACGCCGGATATAAAAATGAGATGTTTAAAAATAAAAAAAAAAGATAAGCATATAAAAAAATTTATCTTTTATACATATCGAAAAATGTTTATTTAAAAGAAATGACATTCCTTATGAACTTAAAGGGTTATTGTTCTAGAAATGCACTGTTTTTTCTAAAGCTAGAAATATAACCTCGAATAAATTACTTCAAAACATTAGAATATTGAGCATTTACATTTCAAGTAAGAATTGACTTTTTTTTTATATATTACTTGTTTGTGTTAAAAATGCGCGTTATACGCCGGATCTTACGGTACTTTTAATTTCTCCTTAGTCAAAGTCTCAAATCGAATCTTCGAATCATTTGTACCCAAAAACCACATCTAAAATGTACAAATTCATAAGTATTCAGATTATCAAAATATATAAAGTACAGCTATTACATGAAAAAATATATTTGTCTTCCACCCAAGCATTAAATATTTAACCGTTTCAAAAGTCTTTGAACTTTCGGTGTTATCTATATCTAAAAGCAACTGGTAATCAAAAGGTGTGAGACAACTAGGTTGCTACATGGAAAAACGATTTTTTCATCCCTTCGTTTAAGTAAACGGGATGGCCATGGTGTGTATGTTCAATGACTTTATTTTCCAGCAAAAACCGTCAGCTGACGGTCGATTCGGCGACCACATCCCGGATGTCACCGCCGCTCCTCTAGAGTCCGTCGTTTACCAACTCAAAATGTGTCCATCCTATTTATTCCCGAGATCAAATCAGTTCATTTCCCTTGACTCTCTTCACGGCATTTTTCACGGAAAGAAGGATATTAGCTCAGATGCAATTGCCTTGTTCAAGACGCACCCACGGTTGAAGATTTACCACTTCATTTCTTTAGGTGTGATTCTGAGATGGGAGAGAAAAAAGTGTAGGCAATTAGGTTGATTCCAGATCCATTGTTATAAAGTTGGGTGAGAGAATTTTCAACGGCATCGGAGCGCAAACGATTTTTTTTTTTTCTTCCTTTATCCGAAGTTAGGAATTCGACATAGGATTTATTAATCTCTTACTTGTAAAGTGTAACTTAAATTTAACAGTTTCGAATAGTTTTCATAGTTAATTTTAACTGAATTTATAAAAGAAAATTTTATACGTTCTTAATAAATAATATTTTTTTTTCGGTTTTTCTTTGCCAGATTTCAATTATTTAAAATTTTAAAATAAATTGAAACAACCCTTTCATTTATCATGAGATCTACGGAACTATTGCACCAACAGGCTTGAAAATTTGGCAAGCATGTTCATTTTGCTGAGTAAAGATCTGCTAAGAACGCTTTTGTGGAAATTGACTCCTAAGGAACGTTACGAAGGTGTAGAAAAATCTATGAAATCCCTCTATCTTTAAATCGATATCTTAATGTATAATATAGAATGCCATTTTAATGTACATCATGTGACACTATTTTAATATATACCATAACCAGTGGTGTAAAGTAGTAAAGTACACCCCCGCATCGTGGGGAGGGGGCAAGATTCTAGGGGCCTTAAAGCCTGATACGCCATGTACGTACTTGGGCTTGGGACCCAAAACCTAACTTTGCAAGGGGGGGAAGCCCTAACATTCTTCGTTACGCCACTGAACATAACACAGTATAACTATTGATGTTACATTATATGGCACTAAATATTGATAGCTATAACATTATGTAACATTATACGTAACTATTTCATTGCATAATACTATGTGTAACTAATTATTACTCTGTATTTATCTACATATATAGGGAAGCGAGTCACTGATCATCACGAAATCTCTGGAACTATTAGACCTACAAACTTGAAATTCTGTAGACATGTTCCTTTTGTTGAATAGGGATTCGCTAATAACGGATTTTGTAAAAATCGACTCTTAAGGGTGATTAAGGGGACGTGTCAAAGATAAAGGTTCCCACTTTTGAATTATTAGACTTACAAACTCTAAATTCGCGACAAGCGTGTTTCTCTTGTTGAGTAGAGATCCGCTAAGAGAACGAGTTTTGTGGAAATCGACTTCCAAGAGAGTTAACGAAGGTGTTATATTTGAGAAAGTTTTTGTTTTTGAAGTATTAGATTTGCAGACCTGAAATTGAGCAAGTATCTTTATTTCGTGTTGAGTAGTGATTCTCTAAAAATGGGTTTTGAGGAAATCAACCCAAGAGGAAGGTATAAGGGCGTTAAAGATAAATATTATTCGCTTTAGCAATTCAAGCTCTGTTGTTTGTAAATCAAGAGGTGAGAGCTTCGAAGAATGTTTTTTTGTACAATCGAAAGTTTAATGCTAAAGAATGTATGTATCAATAACTTAAAACAATACATAGTCATAAAATATCATGAAATACTGAATTATAAAACATGAGTTCCGCATATTTCTGAATATAAGCCAATGCGAGTGTAAGTCGAGAGTGCCTGTCGAACTCCTGTTTTACTTTTTTTAATTATTATTTTTTTTATATATTTTTTATTTTTGTCACTAACACTAAATTAGAAGCATTTATGAAACACTCCTTCACAATTTCTGCATAAACGGTTTCATACGATTACCAATAATATAACAAACTTTATAGGATGTCTTTGTTACCGCTGTGATATTACCACTGACAAAACACTTTGTTGCTGTTGCAAAGATTATTTAAGAAAGCCTATATATCACCTCTTGAAAGAGATTTTCTGAATTATTCCTGTTTATCGGTATTTTTTAAATACAACACTTTCGTGACAAATCAAACAATTATTGATCCATGTTTGTTTTTCAATAGAAAATAGTCCACCTCCCAATCGTCTTGAAATGATATAGTTTCTCTGAATATTTTTTCGCTTGCAAGAAATGAAAGATAGTTAAAAATTAGTTTCACCCATGAAATTGTCGCTACTGCACTGTTGTCTGTTATCACTAACCGTAACCTTTCCAAATAGAAAAAGAATATCGATTTGTACCCGTACACAGACAGCAATTCTTGACAAAGAATTTCCCTCCAAATTTTTAATACAATGTTCTTATATAAGTAAAGGTTGAGTATGGCTGTTCTACACGGTGGGCCTTCAGCGGCACCAGGACTGGAATTCGCTACGCGCCAGCCACGAGTTCGTGAAAATAACCACTAGGCTACCACGGCCTAGTTTGTGGCAAGTGATCAGCGACCTATGTTTCATGACCTGGAGAAAAAAAATCGGTACATGATGGTCGTAAGTATCCAAACATCCCAATGACTAAATGTGAATTTTGCGACCCATTCAAGAACGTGGATTCAGACGTTAACCTTTGAAAAATTTGTGATTTTTACTCCTTTTAGCATAAAAGTTTCACTCATATTACTCAAATATTTAAGATTAAAATCGCTAAGGCTTACATTAAGAAAAAATGTAAAAAGCACAAGAAAGAAGTAATGTAAAAAAAAAAAAAAAAATTCAAGTCAATTCCTACTTAGGTCAACAAAGAAAAATTTTATTTTAGTTATTTTTTATTAAATAGTTGCAATTAATATAAATATGTATATACTGGGTGTGGTTATAAATGGAGTTGCACTATTCAGAGCCCTGTAGAACCCGTCCTGTTTATCGGATTTTGATGAAACTTGGAATATATACTATATGGACCATGGGGGAAAAGGTTTCTGCAATAAAAAAAAAGTTCAAATTTGGACCTCTAGGAGGAAATGTGGCACCCAAAGGACAAAAAATATGTTAGAATCATTAAAATTTATTCAAGTACAGAATATACTCTATATGTGCTTCACTGATATCAATTACGTGTTGAAAGTGCATTATAGAGTTTTTAATGGTAGCGCGAAGCAGCTCTCAAGGAATTTCAGCCACAAGGCGTATAATGCTAGCTTTCAAATCAGGTAAAGTCCTTATTCCTCCTCTACAATAACGGTCTATTAGAAATCCTCACAACCAGAAATCACAGGGATTTAAGTCGGGTGAACGAGAAGGTCATACATCGGGAAAATATCTGGATAACACGACTATCACCAAAGTTAGCACTAAGCAGTGCTTTGTCTTGGCGCCCAATGTGACGAGTTGCTCCATTTTGCTTAAAGATGATGGTTTGTAAACATTCTCGTTCCTGTAAAGCAGGAATGATTAACGATGACAAACGAGCGCTGAATGATTCTCTGGCTATGACTGCAAGTTTATATAAAGGTTTTACGGATCTGTGCATAAGGAATACTCGATAAAAGCCACCTGGTGGTCAAAATTTGTACAAAAATTTTTTGTTGCATAAATCTGTTCCCCATGGTTCATATAGCATATATATTCCAAGTTTCATCAAAATCCGATAAGCAGAACAGGTTCTACAGGCCTCTGAATAGTGTAACTTTAATTATAACCACATGGTACATATGACAGAATCACAATATTAAGTGGCAAAATAAAATGCGATTTTGATATTTTCCTTTCTACATATGGTGTCGGGCTATTTTTTTGTTTGTTTGTTACCATTTATTCATTAATTAAATTTAATTATTCTAATCAAATAATATATTAAAATAATGATAATTTTGCTAACATAATTATTTTCGATAGCAAAACATACATTTTCTGTGCATCTTCTAATAATACACTTTTATTTTCTTCCAATATAAATATTAGAGACAAAAGATTGAGAATTAAAACTAATAAATGAAAATGGATTGATTCTCATGAATTCAAATTTTCAATAAATATAAGAATTTTAATTCTAATTATCCAAATGGTTATGAAAATGTACAATTTTTTTTAATAAAAACAAAATGTAATTAACAAAGTTTTAAACACAGTAATGTTTAGTACAGAACACTTTAATATAGGTCAAATTTATTTTAAAAACATTGTTTTACGTTCGTTAACAGTACGTATTATTTTATTGATTTTTTGCTTAAAAAACATTTGCATATTTATGTAAGTCCCAATTATTTCTATGTAGTTTTTATATAAGTTAGTTTCCTGATATTTGTTGCATTAAATTAAGACAAAAATTAGTAATTAGAAAATTTTTAATAATTTTATCTGAAAAAAATTTAAAAATTCATTGCATACTTCTTTACTATTATCTCAGATATTTTAGGGCTGATTTTATAAATTAAAACAAATTTAATTTAAAAAAGTCACGTGGAATTTAAAAAGAAATCATTTGTCTGAATTATATTGTTTTAAATTTAACTTAGGTAATATAATTTACAAAAAATTCATTTTAATTCCGAATTTGTATCAAAAACTTTTTATTTGTAAACATTTCTTAAAAATATATATCAAATTTATGCGATCCAATTAGCATTGTCTTATTTTAGATTTAAATAAATTAATTAGAAAATAGTTCTCATCCAAAATATTTGGATAAAAATTGACTATATATATATGTAAGGATAATTAAATTAGATTAAAAATTAAATTCCCTATCTAGCACTTAACTTTTATTTTTTTTATTACCTCTTCAAGTATCAAACTAGCACCCATTTATTTCTTCGGAACATATGGCCTAGCCAATGGACATGTCTAATTCCAGATCGTTATATTTAATAGCCCTATATGCCAGCATTAACTTTCAAGTACGCTCATGAAATTCGCGATATGTTTTAAGTGTTAACCCACTTCAGATTTTCACGGTGGCGTGCTTTTTTCCTCTCTGCTCTTAGCGTCAGAATATGTCTAACTTTCATCAAATAAAGATCCTTTTTAAAAATTCAGTCTGATTCTGACTCAAAACATGTCATATATATATTATAAACTACTCAACAGAGACAATTTTATTTAAAAAAACCCCATGAAAGTAAACTTCTAAAAAATTGATTAATTAGTAAGAATGAAACAAACGCTTCAAAAAATAAATATTGAGCGAAATCATATGCATTATTCGTCAATTATAATTTTTGTTTTAGATTATTAAATAATTTTTTTATTTAAGTAAAATTGTAGGCATTGATTTTTTTATAACTATATCAAATCAAATGTAATAATTTATCTTAGTATATAAATATCATTAATGATTAAAAAGGATTGTTTTTTCAACTAAGATTGTCGTTCGTACATAAAATATTGAAAAATTATTTTTGTTAAGGTATATGTATGGTTTGAAGTTCTCAGTGATTGACTTAAGCAAATGAAGATAGAAATAATAAGTGCGATGATTCTAAAATTTTGATAAATAGCTTATTTATGCCTTTAACACTGCGTTGCTCTAAATGTGGGGAGCACCCTCTAGGGGGTGTAATAACCCTACGTGTGGGGTAGCAGCATATCGAAAAGATCAAAATACAAGATTTAAAATAATTATCAAAATTTACTGAAAGGATGAAGAACAAAATATATTCTGATATGATATAAAAAATAGATATTCACACTGATATAAGATATTTATAAATGTATCAGTAAG
>BMAV01019022.1:663862-718092 GCA_019973955.1 Trichonephila inaurata madagascariensis
ATTTAAGATTAAAATCGCTAAGGCTTACATTAAGAAAAAATGTAAAAAGCACAAGAAAGAAGTAATGTAAAAAAAAAAAAAAAAATTCAAGTCAATTCCTACTTAGGTCAACAAAGAAAAATTTTATTTTAGTTATTTTTTATTAAATAGTTGCAATTAATATAAATATGTATATATGTATAAATGGAGTTGCACTATTCAGAGCCCTGTAGAACCTGTCCTGTTTATCGGATTTTGATGAAACTTGGAATATATACTATATGGACCATGGGGGAAAAGGTTTCTGCAATAAAAAAAAAGTTCAAATTTGGACCTCTAGGAGGAAATGTGGCACCCAAAGGACAAAAAATATGTTAGAATCATTAAAATTTATTCAAGTACAGAATATACTCTATATGTGCTTCACTGATATCAATTACGTGTTGAAAGTGCATTATAGAGTTTTTAATGGTAGCGCGAAGCAGCTCTCAAGGAATTTCAGCCACAAGGCGTATAATGCTAGCTTTCAAATCAGGTAAAGTCCTTATTCCTCCTCTACAATCACGGTCTATTAGAAATCCTCACAACCAGAAATCACAGGGATTTAAGTCGGGTGAACGAGAAGGTCATACATCGGGAAAATATCTGGATAACACGACTATCACCAAAGTTAGCACTAAGCAGTGCTTTGTCTTGGCGCCCAATGTGACGAGTTGCTCCATTTTGCTTAAAGATGATGGTTTGTAAACATTCTCGTTCCTGTAAAGCAGGAATGATTAACGATGACAAACGAGCGCTGAATGATTCTCTGGCTATGACTGCAAGTTTATATAAAGGTTTTACGGATCTGTGCATAAGGAATACTCGATAAAAGCCACCTGGTGGTCAAAATTTGTACAAAAATTTTTTGTTGCATAAATCTGTTCCCCATGGTTCATATAGCATATATATTCCAAGTTTCATCAAAATCCGATAAGCAGAACAGGTTCTACAGGCCTCTGAATAGTGTAACTTTAATTATAACCACATGGTACATATGACAGAATCACAATATTAAGTGGCAAAATAAAATGCGATTTTGATATTTTCCTTTCTACATATGGTGTCGGGCTATTTTTTTGTTTGTTTGTTACCATTTATTCATTAATTAAATTTAATTATTCTAATCAAATAATATATTAAAATAATGATAATTTTGATAACATAATTATTTTCGATAGCAAAACATACATTTTCTGTGCATCTTCTAATAATACACTTTTATTTTCTTCCAATATAAATATTAGAGACAAAAGATTGAGAATTAAAACTAATAAATGAAAATGGATTGATTCTCATGAATTCAAATTTTCAATAAATATAAGAATTTTAATTCTAATTATCCAAATGGTTATGAAAATGTACAATTTTTTTTAATAAAAACAAAATGTAATTAACAAAGTTTTAAACACAGTAATGTTTAGTACAGAACACTTTAATATAGGTCAAATTTATTTTAAAAACATTGTTTTACGTTCGTTAACAGTACGTATTATTTTATTGATTTTTTGCTTAAAAAACATTTGCATATTTATGTAAGTCCCAATTATTTCTATGTAGTTTTTATATAAGTTAGTTTCCTGATATTTGTTGCATTAAATTAAGACAAAAATTAGTAATTAGAAAATTTTTAATAATTTTATCTGAAAAAAATTTAAAAATTCATTGCATACTTCTTTACTATTATCTCAGATATTTTAGGGCTGATTTTATAAATTAAAACAAATTTAATTTAAAAAAGTCACGTGGAATTTAAAAAGAAATCATTTGTCTGAATTATATTGTTTTAAATTTAACTTAGGTAATATAATTTACAAAAAATTCATTTTAATTCCGAATTTGTATCAAAAACTTTTTATTTGTAAACATTTCTTAAAAATATATATCAAATTTATGCGATCCAATTAGCATTGCCTTATTTTAGATTTAAATAAATTAATTAGAAAATAGTTCTCATCCAAAATATTTGGATAAAAATTGACTATATATATATGTAAGGATAATTAAATTAGATTAAAAATTAAATTCCCTATCTAGCACTTAACTTTTATTTTTTTTATTACCTCTTCAAGTATCAAACTAATCACCCATTTATTTCTTCGGAACATATGGCCTAGCCAATGGACATGTCTAATTCCAGATCGTTATATTTAATAGCCCTATATGCCAGCATTAACTTTCAAGTACGCTCATGAAATTCGCGATGTGTTTTAAGTATTAACCCACTTAAGATTTTCACGGTTGCGTGCTTTTTTCCTCTCTGCTCTTAGCGTCAGAATATGTCTAACTTTCATCAAATAAAGATCCTTTTTAAAAATTCAGTCTGATTCTGACTCAAAACATGTCATATATATATTATAAACTACTCAACAGAGACAATTTTATTAAAAAAAAAAACCCATGAAAGTAAACTTCTAAAAAATAGATTAATTAGTAAGAATGAAACAAATGCTTCAAAAAATAAATATTGAGCGAAATCATATGCATTATTCGTCAATTATAATTTTTGTTTTAGATTATTAAATAATTTTTTTATTTAAGTAAAATTGTAGGCATTGATTTTTTTAAAACTATATCAAATCAAATGTAATAATTTATCTTAGTATATAAATATCATTAATGATTAAAAAGGATTGTTTTTTCAACTAAGATTGTCGTTCGTACATAAAATATTGAAAAATTATTTTTGTTAAGGTATATGTATGGTTTGAAGTTCTCAGTGATTGACTTAAGCAAATGAAGATAGAAATAATAAGTGCGATGATTCTAAAATTTTGATAAATAGCTTATTTATGCCTTTAACACTGCGTTGCTCTAAATGTGGGGAGCACCCTCTAGGGGGTGTAATAACCCTACGTGTGGGGTGGCAACATATCGAAAAGATCAAAATACAAGATTTAAAATAATTATCAAAATTTACTGAAAGGATGAAGAACAAAATATATTCTGATATGATATAAAAAATAGATATTCACACTGATATAAGATATTTATAAATGTATCAGTAAGGCAAAAAGTAATTGATAGTTGATTTATCAATGCTAAAGTGAATGCAAATTTAGTAATTACTATTGACCTATGAGATTGTCATACACAAAATATATTACATGTCTTGATAATTTGTGCAGTTTATAATTAAAGTCGCATTGTAGCTTTAGTGCAGGGGTGTCCAACCCAAATGACCTTGCGGGCCACTTCGGAAAAACATCATAATCTCGCGGGCCGCACATAAAAATATGTACCTTTATATCAAATTTGGAAACAAAAAAGCATTTATTGGAGTGAAAATTTAATACAGAATGAATTATTATTATTGTTTTCATCATTTTTCATGTATACAGACATAGATAATATAATAATGTTTACATAATATAATAATGCTATGATCAAATAATGTTTAAAATATTACAGTTGCCATTTTCTTGAAAATTACGGTGTTCCTATTAAATTGATCTTTCCATACTCATTGTTGAAATTTGATAGTGCTGTCATTCGCGCAAACGATTAAGTATAAATTGTCCTTTATCTTAACCGTCCTGAGTATTTTTTTTAAACTTTAAAAAACATCTCTGACTACCTCTTGCTTTTGGGCACTCCAAACAGAAAAGGAGGAGGAGAAACGAAAGTCGCACACACAGAGAATCATGTACCATCCATAGTACAGGATATGCATAATGCAATTCGAAATTTATTAAAAAAGTAATTTACTATAGTAAATTGAAATGTAACTGTTTGAGAAAATATAAATCTATTTTAATCTAAAGGACATTTCTATTATCAAAAAGGATTTATTTTAAAACACGAACATGTAACAGGCAAATTGATTGTATATATATAAATTTCCTCTCAAAAATAAATTTCAAAATGAAAAAACTTTAAAAATCTGATATTTAAAGTTTTTTTAAAAAAGAGTCGGTGGGCCGCAATTTACGTACTGGCGGGCCGCGTGTTGGACACCCCTGCTTTAGTGCGTGCATTCAATCCATAGTTGTTGTATGAGGGGGGCGCGATGAAAATTATAACTGAAAATTGGGTTGCAAATATTGAGTGTGAGAAGCACTGATTTAATACAAAGTTTGAATAACCAATAGTGAAAGAAATTCTGGATTAAAGTATCCAACTGCAATTCACTTTAAATCTTATTTGTATTCAGGAAAAATTTTTGCTCTTTGAATCAAGGGATTATAACCAACATTTTTAATAAACAACGTAGTTGTTGTTATGGAAGGGAAAAGTCTTGCCTCTCTATTGACCTCCTATTGCAGGGGTGGCGAACCTTTATGGATCAACGTACCATTTTTTTCTAAAGAAGTATTTAATGAGGTATAGACGTCCGGCAAATAATTTTGACTTATGATTATTGGGAAAATAATAAAACTAAATATATACTAATAACACAAAATTCTATTTACTACAGAAAATACAATTGCCCTGTATACTTGTAAATGTTTTAGTTACACGTATTGATTGATTGATTGAATATTAACGTCGCACTGTTCAGCTACACGAGGGCTTTTGGCGACGGACCACGTAATTTTGAACCATGGTCAAGTGACGTGGACGACACCTGAGCTGGCACCCCCCTCTCCTAACTACCACACCACAGCAATGGGAGGACGCTTCAGCTCTCGACAGATTTAACGTGCATTGCTGCCCTACATGGCGGGTCTTTAGTGGTACTGGGCTCGAACTCATGACAAGGTAAGCCACTGACCGATACCTATATCACTCGGCTACCGCGGCCAAGTTACACGTACAATTCAAATTAAAGGAACATTAGCGTAAATTCTGTTGTTGCAGATTGTGAATGACAAATAACTTATATTAGGATTGTAAAATATTACTTTTAGTAGATGGCATGGGCTCAATTGGAGTTATCTACCAATCGGTTTTTATGCAATCAATTATTTTTTCTGTGGTTCACTTTTTTGACAAGAGGCTTTGCGATTTGTTTCAAAATTTTATTTTTCAGACGAAGCTCTGCATACCACTATTTTATAACTTAAAACACACACTGTGCTTTATGGCCTTAACTAAAAATTCCACGTTTCTATATTCACTAAATTTGAAATTCTCTGCTACACTTACTATCTTGCCTTTTATATTCTAATGCTGAACTAGCCATGTTAAATAACATTTGAAAATCGTAAATATAACACAAATAAACTTTAAAATGCAAAGTTGTGTCAAAGAAATTGACTATGCTATGAATAGACAAACTTTGCCTCATAAGCAATTGTAATCCATGACGTAATTAAGGCAAGGCAATAACAAACGAGGGCGCTCCCCGCCGCACCTCGACCGATCACTCGCGTGTGTTCGTATTACTTCGTAATGAACTTTGTTATTTTGAAATAAAATGCAGACCATTTTGATCACTAGCATGCCCATAATACTGTGTCGCGTGCCACGAATGGCACGCGTGCCAATAGTTTGCCATGCCTGTCCTATTGCGTACTCTATAGGCGTTGGCACCTAAGTGTTCCTGGTCGCGAACTTGTAGCTGATTTTATTTATATTGAGTTGAGGGTTTGAGTCTGGATACCTTAGAAGATCTGCTGAGTAAGAGAAGTGATGGGTTTTAAATCTGTCTAAGCTCAATATTTGTTTTGATATTAAATTACGTCGCAAATAACTTGACAGTTAGTGGCGATGGGTCTTATCGTTTTGAAACTAAGTCAAGTGACGAGGACAACACCCGAGTTGGCATCTCGCTCTCTAAACTACCATATAAATGATAGGACTTTGAACCTCGACAAATTTGATGTGCATCAAGACTTTACACGGTGGGTCTTCAGTAACATTAGGATTTGAATTCATGTCTCAACAACACTGACCCCGAGTTCGAGTCCCTCAAGTCCTACAGACTGCCTCACCGTGCGAGAGGAAGACACTGGGCGGAGGGAGCGAAGTACGTAGGGAGTGTATTCTCCTGGTAGGGCCACCCAAGGCGTTACGAGGAGAATACACTGTCCAGATACTGCGCTCCCTCGCCTCAGGGCCTTTTCACTACGTCCAGCTAAAGTCTGTAGGCTTCGGAGCTAAGTCAGTCTTCTGCCGCCGATGCTCCAGGTCTCTGACCATAGAAGCTACCTCTTACCCCATCCATGAACAAGATTAAGTCCATTTGGATAGTCCCACCGGTGCACCCATGGTATCAGAGTAAATGCCCTGGCGTCTCCTTGGTTCAGGGCAGCGGTAGACGAAATCAAATTGAGCTTACTCGAGTCCTTAGGAGACATCTGTTGTCATTGACTTTTGTCGATGGCATTAAAAACTTCGAAATTTGAACTAAGAGTTCTTCTGCTCAGGCCTCCCCTGGCCACATTTTATCTTGTTTTGGGGCTTACCAGGCAGGACTTGGTTCAAGATCCCCAACTGGTTTTGGACATTTTCAGCGTGTATGGACTCATGGACCTGATCTAAATCTGCTGATGTCGGGGATGGGAAACAACAACAAAACGAGTTCGGGACCATGATCACTTGGCTACGGTGGCCTTGTCATCAGGGAGACTACATAAGGGATGCTTTTACATAGTTTTTAACGATAGCAAAGTGGTCAGTAACGCGAACTGTCAAGTCATGTATTCAAGTCCTTGTGTCATTTATAACCCTTCGTGGATAGAGCCTGACATGCATTAAAACTGACACATCCTCACGTTGGCATGGTGTGAAAGTTTGGAGAGTGGAGTGCCGATTCATGAGTCGTCCTCATCATATGGCCAAAATATATAGATTATGAATTCCATCATCAAAACCCTAGTATAGTTACGAAATTTGATGCTAAAAACAATCAATCAATAATTTACCTCCCTATAAATAACAAGAACAATAGCCTAAGTTGATGGATTATTGTTCTAGCTTCCACACTACGCTATACGAAAAATTTGCTGCCCAGTTTAATTAATGTCGTGTAATACAATCAATTATTTTTTATCCATGTCTTGTAAGAATCAGGGTTTTAATTCATGATGCCGATCACAACATAGGGGTGTCCGAAAAGTATGAGTACTCTTTCAAAAATTAATTAAAATTAAACAAAGATTCTCAATTAAGAGTTTTTTTATGTTTCATGAAGAAAAGATAAAAGTTTCTGTTTAAAGAAATGAAAATAATAGGTCACAACGTCCTCTCATTTCAAAATAACTTCTCTACAAGAACAAGCTCAAGTTGCAGCATGTCTTATCGAACTTAAATCTGCAACACAAGTACACAATAAATGGGGGAGGGGAAAAAGTTCCCCGGGTGATGGACGAAAAGAGGAAGTCTAAAAACGTGGTCACCTAGTAATAAATCTCCAGACGTAACACATTTGGACTTCTTGTATGAATATGCGAAAAATATTGCTTACCTGGCTTCAATTAGGGCCAATGATGCAATGACTAGTCGAATTACAGTGGCCAATCAGATTATTGATCTTGCAATGCTTTATATAGCAGCGCTTCTCAACTATTTTATCACCACGGACAGGTCAACATTTGATACGAGCGTTGGTTGTTTATATTTTAGTTTGCTTTGCTTTAATAGTTTTAATTTAATTGTATTTAAAAAGACATGACCTCAGAATTAAATACATTAGAACATTTTTTTTTGTGCGATTTTTTATGTGCGAGCTTTTTTTTATGCGGTGTATGAATTTCAATGACTTTGGCTCCACTGTAATGTTTTCTATCTTTTTACCAATGGTGTAACGGAGAATGTTAGGCCCGCCCCCCGCCCCTTCCTGAAAGTCTGGTTTTGAGTTTTTATTTAGCGCAAGTCAGGCCTTGGGCCCCTATAGTCCCCCCGTGATGCGGGGGTGTACGTTATGCCACTGAAATGTAGACACTTCAAGACGCTCTGTTCATTTGTTATAAACAGTCTCCCGACAATGCGCATTCAGTTGCTTTCTCTCAACGCTCCAGCAGCCCACGCTTGATTGAAGACGATATTTTCAATGTGACAATGTGATTATCAATAATTTGATAGATTATGAAGACGGACAAGAACAACCGGATTCTTTGAGAGCTGATAAAAATATGCAGGGATCCAGCTTTCCAACAAATTGGAAAAGCATTTTCTTAAAATGTATACCATTTAAGAAAGGAGCATAAAATTCCAAAAAGGGCTTTAATCATGCATATCTAGTTATCGTGATATTTACAAGCAACTGTGCGTGTGACTACCCGACCTTCGTCACTAAAACTTATCTCTTATTTATGTTGCCAAAAAAAAATCAATTGAAATAGTACCTTCAAGTGACGAAAGTGATTTTGAACTTATTCATTACAGGGCTTTGGATTACGATGAGTAGCAATGAATTATGTATGTGCATTTTGAAAACTTATCCGTGCATGCAATGAGAAACAATATGCTTTTAAAATGTTTCCATGCGTAATATTTAATTATTTATTTTGTTATGGAAGTACTCTTACATAAATTTCGTAAATAATTGGCATATTTTATAAATGCGACTTTTTTATGCAGTCCCTATCCACCGCATAAAAAAAATTTTCTGTTGTATTTCCACGAATTAGTTTATTTTATGTAAGAATTTATGAAATTTTTGAATATTTTTGTGCGTTTATTTTTATGTGGTCCCTATCTACCGCACAAAAACATGTTCAACTGCACAGTTGCGCCAAAAAATTAAGATTAAATGATTTAACATGGAATATAAAATAATTTCCATGGAAAGTCACCCAAGCCGAAGAGAAATATACCACAGTAAATTAAATAAAAATAATTTAATATTCCAGGGGTGTACTGGTTCCATTTGATCCACAGACCGGTTGCCGGCCTAGGGGTTGGGGACTACTGCTTTATAAAACGTGGCTGAAATTTCGCATAGCCAAGTTGTGTTGCGCACAATTAATGGTGCGCATACTGAAATCGTTTAATAAAGCATTGTTTTATAAAGCACGTTACATTTTCACATTGAAAAGACAGCGGCATTTTGGAGAACACAACACAAAGACAAAGAAAGCTGCATGTATTTACAATCTTACATGATGGCGGCAAGCAGAGAAAAGAGAGCGATTACATCAGATTTTTGTTTATACACCAGCAGTACACAAGCGCGTGACTATTACGTAATAGTAGTTCTGATTGGCTAGAATGCGCGGGATAGGGATTTCGGTTTAGCCGATTACGATTAAGATTACAATGTTTATTTTTAAACCTAAGAATTAAAAATTATTTATAGATCATTAAAAGGAGTTAATTAAAAGTATGTTAGAGGGAATTATTACACACACACACATATATATATATATTAAAATCTTGTTCAAATTTTCATCCATTAATAAAATACTTTTTATTCAACCACTCAAGTTCAAATACATTTTTTATACTTGTAGTGGATGACGCTTGATGTTAATACAGTTTTTTCAAATATTAATTCATTAATTAAATTTAATTAATTAATTATAGCTTAAGAGATATATTTCATCCGGTATTATTCCTCTAGATGGCAGCACCATTGGATAAAACAGCTTTGCTAAATCTGTGATGAAGATTTAACTTAACCTGAACAATCATGTGCTAATTAGACGACAGCATTCCTTTTACACTGGTTTTAAGATAAATTTCTTACCAATTATATTCAACTAAAATGTAGATTTAATATGTAGATTTGAAATACGTAATAAAACAATACGCAATTTTTGAATCTACTTTGATAAAATAACTACGCAGAGAAAGGGTTAACATTGTGTGTGTGATTCTTTCATAATTATTATTTGTAATTATTTAATCAAAAAGTAACTAAAATAAAAATTTTATTTGTTGACCTAAGTAGGAATTGACTTATTTTTTTTTATATTACTTGTTTGGGGTAATTAATATTTGGAAGTGCAGTCATACTTTTCAGACACCCAATATTTAACCATAGAGTCATTGGGCAATCTCTTTCGGCTTTTTTTACAGAAGAAAAATGCAACAATAATTGTTCAACACAACTAAAGAAAAATATAACATTTTCTGAGAACAAAACTTTGCAAAAATGAGAGTTTCGAACTATTTTTCCGGAAAAGAGAATGGTTACTTTCCTTTACCACATTGTTACGTTTATTAAAAAATACTTTAATAACAAAAATAACAATATAACACGAACTGAGTTCCTGCATATTCTGGAAATTCGATATCAATAAAGAAACAAGAAAAGTCATCTGAATAGATACTAATTAAATTTAGCTTTTAAAAGATAATATTTTGTTTCTTTTCCTTTTGAGAACAAATGAGATATAATGTTACATGAGCATTATTAAAACTGAAAAGTTCTGGGTAAATGAAGTTCTGGGTAAATGTAATTCTGGGTAATGGCTTTGTAACAATTTTGTTTAATTAAAATTTTGTACACTTGGATGCAATTAAAATAAAAAAAAATATGATTAAGATAATTTTCTGATGAAACATTGTATTATAAAATAATTTTTTATTTAAAATAAACTAGGAATGAAATAGGTAATCTTAGTATGCAAAGGATTCGTATTTCGCAATTATTTAATGGAAAAAAGGAGGAAATTCCTTCCAATCCTTCATTTGAAAAGACTAATTTCCAATTTTGTGATCAAGTTTATTTGAGGAAAAAAAGAAAAACATTGGGATGAATTGGACGGTTTAAAAATTTCGTTTAATTTGTAAAGTAATGTTGAAATATTATTAATTTTTAATATATCCTGCAAATTTATAACCTGTCATGAATGTAAAAAAAAGAAACATTATATAACTTAACTCAGAGACGCAACAGTCCATGAGGGCCAACTGTGCCCATTTCAGTATACGTGACATTGGGCCCTGAGGTGCATGAGCATATGTTCCAATCAGGTGGTCAGTCTGACGTGAAACCCCCAGTGTTAAGTTCCCAAGCAAGCTTGATAGTCATTTATCGACCCACTGAAGGGATGAAAAGCTGTGTTGACGTTGCCCAGCCCAGGGTTGGTGTGGAAGCACGATACACTCTCACTCAACCACTGGGCTTCCCCATTATATATATGTGTGTGTGCGTGTGTGTATGTGTATGTAATAATTTTCGTTAATTTCCTCTTGATGGCTTTTTAATTTGTAATGGTCCCGAACTCTCCATGACTTTGCATAAATAATTAATTGTTATTTACCCACCTAAAGGGAGTTATCCGTAACTTTAAACACTTAAAAATTAATTATGTGGTCACCAGATTATTCGTTATATAACCACATCGTACGATAACACTCATGGTTAATACAAATACAACAAACAAATAAAAAAGCGTGTGTGCTTATGACCACACGATAGAAGTGATAACTTCAGATTTTGTAATTTTATTTCAGGGAATAGTTAGGTGAATAAAAAACAAGGGGACATTAGTATTGTCCTATAAAATTATTTATTCATATGTCTATACTCATAAATTAATATTTTTGTGCGAAATATACAATCATATTTGGGAATTAATAGTATTCTAAGAAGGAAAGAATTGGTTTATGGTAGCTGAAATAGGTTATAAATCCTGTAGATTCAAAATTTTATTTAAATATCAACAAAAAAAAAAAAAAACCTCCATCAAGCGTTGATTGTTCAGATGACCCGATCCGGCTTTGTGAATTTTGGTTGTAATTTAACAATATTCAGTTCTATCAATGAATTAATTTAAGCAAAGGGATAGTAAGGTAGGTAGTTGATTGGAAAGAGAAGAATCTAGATCGAAATCTTTAAAAAGGGATTGAATCAGAAGATTTATATTGCATAATCTCTGGCTTATACTAGCTCTTTTGTCATTGTAAGGCACTTTTGTACAAATATATCCGGTGCTGCTGCAAGGAAAGTCTTTTTAATTATATTTTGTTTTCTTGTATTTAAATTACTTAATGTAACATTTTCTTAATATCTGTATACTTAATTTTGTTATATTTTACATTTTTAATTGTTTTAATTTTCTTTTTAGACTCAAAGTATATTTGAGTAATGTGATTAATAGAACTATTTGTTCATTGCTATTCCGATTCGCTTACAAAAATAGATTTTTATTCTTAAGATCACTGCAATATTGTTAATGATAACTATACTATTTACTTAGTTCTATAAAAATTTTACCTTTTTCTACATTTTGTGTTTAATTTTAGTGTAGGATTTTCTCTTTCTCTCTAAGCCTATTTTTGAAAAAAAATATTACGTTACATTTCCATGCTTCAACTAGGATTAGAATGAATCCCTCACTCATTTCGGTAGAAAGAGGTGGCGGGAGAGGAACCCTACTTAAATCAAAGCTAGGAACTTTACTTTTATGGCGTATGGGGGGGGGACAAACTGCCCCGTTTCAGAGTGGCGAGGGAAAACGTCCCTCCTTTCCTTTTGAGGGGTGTGTATGTCCGACTAAAGACGAAAAAAGCCGAATGAGCGTTACATACCCGAGCGTGACATTCATTCAAGTTCACTCTCCAGCAAAACGCGCCAATACAAGTTTTCACTTCAAAAACGATTTACAATAAAAGCGTGTTTTTTTAGTTTTTTAAACTATCATTTATTTAATCCCATTCTCGATAACCCTTTTTTTTTTTTACAAACTCGGCCGCCCTTCGGATCACAACAGGCCGAGGTTTCGGAACTCTACTGTATTTGATGCGTGGTAGATAAATGCCTGTTCTATGATATTTTTTCGTTTGAGGGCCCATGTAGCCGAGGGGTTCATTTCGCGTTGTTCGTAGGTGGGAATTTTCCCCCTCCCTCTGACTGGTCTAGGAGTTGTTCTTCACTTTCAGTAGTCACTTCGAAGTCTTGGAATATTTGTATCCTCACCACTTCAGCATGGTTCAAAATTACAAAGACCCTTGCCAATAACCATAGTGTTGCTTGAAAGGGCGAAATTAATAGATTAAAAAAAAAATTACATCATACTTGACATTTTTGCGAGGTAGGATTCAAAAGTTCCCGGACTTAGCCTGTAACGTGAAAATTTTTTGTAGTAGAGCGATTGCGATGAAATTTCTGTGTCACTGCATTCATTCCCTTTTTTCAATTCCTACTATTAGCTCGGACTGTCTCTATATATTTATTTATTTATATATTTGTATATTTATTTATTTACCTTGGTGGAGTTCTCAATCGTTCATAAAATACATTTTAAAGCGCTGAATTGAGCTGAAATTTTATATACAGGATCATTTTGGATGACAATACAATTATTTAATTATAATTAATAAAAATTAATTGATTAAAACTAATTATTTAAAGAACTACAAATACAGCCACGTTGGCGACTTAGCGACCCTTTTGGCGACGCGTCAAAACTTGAAAAAGTTTTTTTCTCACGTGTTAAAGCATTCAGTTGGAATGAAATTAAAAGGACAATATGATACTTTAATGATAATTAAAAAAAAACTAATTACCACTTAATGTTGTGATTCTGTCCTATGTATATACATATTTATATTAATTGTAACTATTTAATAAAAAGTAGCTAAAATAAAATTTTTCTTTGTTGATCTAAGTAGGAACTGACTTAAAAACTATTTTTTTTATGTTACTTTTTAAAACAGTTTGTCCTAAATCTCGTGGCCGGTGACTAAGGCGTCGTATTTTGTAGGTGGGTACATTTATTAGCCGACGATTGGAATATATTGCGTTTGTTGAGTAACGAATAACATCAAATTTTGCGTTGGCTTGAAAAAAGTGCTATGGAGACTGACGAAATGTCAATGCATGTTTAAGGCAGTGATACATTATCGCGAACGCAAGGTTTTGAGTGACATCAACGTGTGAGAGAAGGCAGGGAAAGTGTCAAAGACGACGAACGCTCTGGACATCCACAGACTTTCTACACAGTTGAAAAGTTTTCTGCGCATGCTTGCAAAAGAACATGCTTCAAACAATGACGGGGTGAAAAGGGAAACAACTGTTTTGCCTGATCCTTCTTACTCCCCTGATTTCGCTCCCTAAAACTTCAGAATATTTCTTGAGCTGAAGGGTCGTCGATTTCAATCTTCAGATGGAGTTAAAAGAACATAGCAGGCTGAATTAAAGGACACGACTAAAATGGATTTCAGAAATGTTTCGATGAGCTTTACAAGTGATGGCCAAAGTGTGCTGTTACTCAAGGGTCTTATTTCGAAGGAGGATATGTTTCAGCAACTTAATTGGTAATATTTTTTAAGTTATACACTCAGTCTGGGAACTTTTGAATCCTACTATGTACTTCCATTTTCTTCTATAAACGAGGGATCTTAAGGTATCCGACTACGTTCGGAACAGTGATTTTAAAAAAGCGCATAAATGGATAATTTTCGTGATATTTTAGTGTCACTTAGATTAGAATACATGTATAAAATTGTTTTAAGGACATCTTGACAAAAAGAAATTTATTTAAATACAATATTTTGGCAAAAAATTAACTTAGCATAACCTTTTTTCAAAATGTTCTCCTTTTGTGAAAAATGCTTCTATTGTAATAATATTTTGCCTGTATATAGCTCAGACCTCTGTACAGAGGCTCAACTATGATTTTTGAAAAATTCACATTATTTTCGGAGTTACAACTATTTGAAATAATTTTTTCTTAAAATTTCTCCCCTCTGTTGTCGTAAAACATGGATAAACCCACTTCTAAGTTATATATTTCAAAAATTCTAGTTGAGCCTCTGTACAGAGGTCTGAGCTATAGACAGGCAAATATTATAATAGAAACATTTTTCACAAAAGGAGAATGTTTTGAAAATGGGTCATTCTATGTTCATTTTTTGTCAAAATATTGTACTTAAATAATTTTTTATTGTAATAATATTCTTAAAACAATTTTATATGCATTTTCTAATTTAAGTGACACTAAATATCATAAATATTATCCATTTATACGCTTTTGCAAAATCACGGTTCCGAAAGTAGTTGGATACCTTAAATAAATTTCACATACTAGTTTACATACCGCAACTTTTGTAGAATTAAATTCTTTATTTTTAATAAAAGGGATTTTTAGATAATCTTTAAATGAATATTTCCTTAATTATTTGAATATTTTCAAGCTATTATCGAGGGAAATCCTGTTTGGGTTCGTAGAAAACTTTATTCAAAAACCTGTTAGTTCACCGCCAAAATCCATTTATCTTAGCGAGCTATATAAATTTGAACTCTGACTAAAATTTTTCATGGAAAATTTTTAGTCCTCTCAGATTTACAACTGCTGGACTGATTTAATTATTTTTATTTAAAAGTAAATGCTTTTACTTTATATTATTTTACTCTAATAATATAATTAAACTATTATAGTATAATAGTTAAAATTTAAAACCGTTATAGTATAATTGATTAATAATACTATATTTTCTTACCTAATGGTATAACTAATTAATTATATTATATTTTCTTAACGAATGGTATAATTAACTAATTATTTTATAAGATGAATTTTACGAAAAATTAAAAACATATCTTCGAATGAAACCTTGCAACTTAAATTTTGCAGAAACGTAGCAAAAAGGATTCCCAGCATAGATTTATAAAATATAATAGTTGTAAAATTTTGTTATTTAACTGTTATGTGTGCTTTAAGCTAACAAACCGTTCAAATTAAACAGATTTATTTCTGAAAAATTACGGATACTTTTATGGAAAGTAAACACTACAACAACTACAAAGCGCAGTAATAAGGCTTAGAGAAAACTTACAGGTAATGATTTCCCCTATTCAGGCAACGTGGAGCAAATTTTTCTATATTTTATGCTAGAGCTGATGATGTAACCACTCTCTTAAAGCATCATACAACGCTTGATCGGAAGTAAAGAACTCATTTTTCAGAACTTTTTTAAAGGGACAAACATGTAGAAGTCACAGGTGATAGATCTGGACTATATGGAGGGTGATTTAACACCTTCCAACGAAAAGATTATACACTTTTTACTTTGCATTGGCAGTGTACGGTTTTGTGTTATCATGAAGCATTTCTGTAAAATATTACAGATACTTTATTGGAAAGTAAACACTACAGCCATCACGTTGCAAAGGAATGAGGTCTAGAGAGAGATCCTTTAAGTAGTGATTTATCTTATTGAAACAACTTGGTACAATTCTCTCTACATGTTCTGTGAAGGCTGAGGATGTGACAACTCTCTTAACGCATCTGTACATTTGACTGGAAGTAAAGAGATGATTCTTTTAAGTTTTTTTTGAAGAATAGAAAAAAAAAGTGGAACTCGAAGATGATAGATCTAGACTGTACGGTGGGCGACCCAACACTTCCCAACAAAAGAACACAGAAGATTTTATGTTCATTGGCAGTGTGCTACCTAGCGTTATCGTGAAGCAAGATTACACATTCAGATGTTTTCTCATGCATGCCTTTAATTCGACGCCAAATTTTCAACACCCTCACACCTTTCTTGAATAAAAATTGAGTAACCCAGCATTTCTCAAACTGTGGGGCGCGCCCACCTTGAGGGGCGTGTTAACTCTACAAGGGGGGCGCGAGCATATTGAAAAGTTGAAAACTAAGGATTATTCAAAACATTATTAATTTACTGAAAGTAAGCAAACAAAATACTTTCTGACATAATAAAATATAAAATATACATTTACTGATATAATATACTTATAAAAGTATCTGTAGTGTACAATGTATTTTATTATTAATTTAACAATACTAAGTTAAGAACAAGTTTGGTAATTACCAGTGACCCCATGTGCTTGTATTAACAATTATCTTGATGATTTTTTTCGTACGGTTTATAATTAATTCCTTAACTGCCGATTAAAAAGTACGTGGTTCGGTCCCCAATGTCAAGATTTTCCACGTAGACGTGCGTATTTTGATGGGTTTGGGGGAGAAAAGGAATAAATAGGCAAAATCCTCTAAAATAAGTAAATCCTATGCAAAGACTGTCAAAGTCCTTTTACTACATTCCAAAGCCTTAGGAATAATTTTATGGATAGCAGTGCAGAAGAGATCGTACTTCGGGAAGACGTATATATACGTCCAGAAGTTTAATGCTTTGACTGAGAGAGACGTATAAATACGTCGGTGGCACATAAGAGGTTAAAGCCGTACTGTAGCTTTAGTGTAAAAGTATAATATTAGTGAATTCAATACAACGTTATTGTGTGGAGGGGGCGCGATGAAAATGATGATTGAAAATTGGGTCGAGAGCATTGAAAGTTTGAGAAGCACTGGAGTAACATCTCTACTTGCTTCTATGTATGGATCAAGCATTTGTGTTGCTACGAAAGGATGTTGTGCGTATTTAAATTGTGCCTCTAAAAATTTATACTATCAGCGCAGTTTTCATCTCATGGCTGAATGATAAATATTACATGCGCTATATATTTTGCGGGTTTTTTTTATCAAGCTTTATATTGAAACAAAATCGTTACTTTCATTTTTTAATTATTACTCGCGTCCCCCAAACCCCCGTCCCCGCTTCTTTTTAAAAGTACCGCAACTGTTGAAATTTGAGAAAGGATTTAAAAATTGAAATTTTGCATTACAGGTAGAATATTTTTTGCATATAAAATTTCAAAATGGAGAGAATGAATAAAACCACATCTCTTTTTAGAAACTAAATAATAATAAATTTAAAAAGGGGACATATGGAAGCAATCTTACGAGAAACCTTATCTTTCAAACCTCCGTCTTTTAAATTTAACTATCTAAAATAAAAAAGAACTGAAGATCTCCGATGAAAATCAATATATGTTTCAAGAGAAGAGAAGAAAAAAATATCCAATTAAAATACAAATAATATACATGAAACCAGAAATCAAAAATAACTACTCATAAATTAAATAAATAAAAGCATTACGGGGAATGTATTTTCAGAAATGAAAAGGAAATTTAAATTATATTTAAGGTAGGAAGAGAGGAGCTTATTTTCTAAAGGAAGATTTTTTTTGGGGGGATCTTGCGGCATATATCACGTAATTAACTTCCGAGTAATTAGATATTCAATTAAATTGCTTTCATTAATAAAAGAATTTTAATTAATAAATAAATATTTGTAATTAATTTAAGTGCGTTTACAATCTTATTATGTTAATTAACACTCGAAACAAAGATTGAAAAATTAACAAAAAGCTATTTTTTAGGTATTCCATTGGTTAATTTGCACCGCGATAGTCGAGTGATCAGTGCCGTGATTTTGTGGGTTCGTGGGTTCGAGTCCTTGAGCTACAAAAGACCCAATGTGTAGGGGGACGTGATGCATATTAATTCCGTTGAAGCTCACATTTCTTGCGTGGCGTGAGTGAGGGAATATTAAAGTCGCACTGATCAGCTACACGAGGGCTTTTGGGGACGGACCTCGAAATTTTGAACCATGGTCAAGTGACGAGGATGACACCTGATCTGGCATCCCCCTCTCCTAACTACCACATCACACGAACGGGAGGACGTCTGAGCTTTCGACAGATTTAACATGCATCGCTCCCCTACACGGCGGATCTTTAGTGGTACTGGGCTCGAACACGTGACAGACCAGCCACAATCTGATACCTTAACCACTAGGCTACCGTGACCACTTTCTTGCGTGGCGTAGTGGAGCAGTTTGGAAAGTGGTGTGCCAACTTGGGTGTTGTCCTTGTCATTTAGCCAAATTTGTGAGGTTCACCGCACTGCTTCGTACTGTTGTTTTTTTGTTTCAAATAGACTACATTGAGGCAGCTAAGTCATTTGCAGACACGTCAAATCCCCAAGAGTCGAAGCCATTTTATTGGTGGCACCATCTAGTGGTGGCTTCCGACAACAAATTTTGACGTTTGAATTTTATTCATTTCGAACTCTCGTTGGATGATAAATATCAGGGCTCCGAACCGTAATTTTTTTCGTTCTGGTTCAACCAATATATATATATATATATTTCAGTTCCAGTTTTCGTTTCGCCAAAAATAACGGTTTTCGGTTCAGTTTCCAATGAATAATTTTATTTTTGTATATTGTTCTTTGGACTATACATATGATTCTATTATAAATAAAAAATGTAATTCTATTAAAAATTAGAAGTTTTTATTATTTTTTTAACTGGTGATATTTTCTTAAGAAATATGTATATTTAAGAAATGTGATATTTTTAAGATATGTGTTATTTTTTTTAAAAAATCCTCTATACTTCTAAAAATCTACCTTATACAATTAGTTTCATGCGGAAGTGGAACAGAAAATTACTAGTGATTATCAAAACAGGAAATCTAGAAGAATGTACATGTAATGATAATAATTATATGGTTGACGTTAAATTAGAAAATATCGATAAGTTCGTTAGAGTTACAAAATGACTGAAAATATATCGAAGCGCAATCAAACAATGTTTTTTTTTCGGTTCATTTTCCGGTTTGCTTTCCGACCAAAATAACGGTGTTTTCTTGTTTTTGGTTCAGCTTTGTTTCGAAGCCCTACTAAATAGTGCGTAAAATTAAATTTTACCGCGAGCACAAGGGCAGAATTGATACTCGAAGGATCTTTTACATGCCGCATAATCATATAACATGCGTGCTTACGATTTTCGCATCCAAAAAATCTACCGACTCCAGCCAGGATCGAACCCGCAACCTTCGGCTTACGATGCAGGCACGCTACTTCACAGCCACCGAGTGGTTGTTGTTTTGGAGAAAAGTAATGTTTATTAAAGACGCACTATAGAGCAATACAAGAGCTATTCGCGAGGACCTCATAATTTTGAGCCTCGGTCAAGTGACGAGGACGACACCTGATCTGCCCCCTCCCCTAGCAATTTGGATTGCTTTTTTTATGCTAATGTTGGGTGAACCTTCTAAAACTATGAAATCACTTTAAGTTATGTATAAACTAATGAAACCGCTTAAAATATCAGTAATCTAAAGTAAAAATTTACGGATTTTTTATTTAAATATGTCTAATGTTGCTTTATGACGGGGCTCATCGCGTTTTCTACTAAAATCTCCTCTTGGGATCTTTGGGGCCGAAAAAGGCAAATTCTTTCCAACCAAATCTAGAAGCGAAACGTGAACATGCAAATTAGAAACCTTTTAAATAGCAGAAGTTTAACGTAAGTGGATGACCTTTTGGGAAGTGATTATGCTAGTCTGGTTTAAGTGAGTGAACTGAAGGAAGAGAAGAAAGCCGTTATTCGAGTGTGAAGCTATCCGTGACAGAACGATCAAGTCAAGGTGGATACAATTCCACGCGAGATAAAAGATATTTAGGATTCGAGAGGATTGCGGTTAAACAAGAGATTAAGGTAGGATAATTCTGTTATCTATTAGGAACTGTGTATAAGTTGAGATTAGGAATAGGCGCGAATATAGTGATTAAAGTCGCGCTTATTTCGTAATTTGTATTGTGTGTTTTCCCACCTCAGATCCGCTAAGTTATAATATAAATATTATCAGTGTTAGTGTTTAAGATAAGATCTTAATAAAGACATTTTAAGATCATGGCAACGCCTGGTTCTTCATTCAATCCCACACCTCTAGGTCACAAAGATAACTTAGGAGTAAGGTATCACCCACGGGTGAATACTTCACAGCTTCCTTATTTAAAAAAAAACAATTGTAAAAAGTTCAAGAGGGTGAGTGTTTAGTGATGTCGCACTATATAACAACACGAGGGCTATTGGCAACGAACCTCTTAATTTTGAACCTCTATCAAGTGAAGTGGATGACACTTGAGCATAGAGCCCCCTTATCAAACTACCACAAACTTCAACGGGAGGATTTTTAGCCTCGACAGTTTTAGCGTGCATCAGCCCCTCTACTCGGTGGGTCTTCGGTGGCACAACAGCTTGAACTCACGACACACCGTCTACAAGCTTGAGATCATAACCACAAGATCATTACGGTCACGAAGATCCGCCAAGGAGAGGGGATGATTACTTTCTCGAAGTTCAGAGTCCTCTCCCCAACCTAACCCCGTGGGCGTGTTGTGGTAGTTTAGAGAAGGAATATCAGCTCAGGTGTCGTTCTCGTCAGTTGACAGAGACTCAAAATTACGAAGAATGTTTTATAAATCAACGATTCTAAATACTCATTCACTCGAATTTTTTTCAATTCCTACTATTAGTTCACACACACTCTCCCTATATATATATATACAGTCGGACTTCTATATAACGAAGTCACTAAATCCCGAAAAGAAGTTCGTTATATGGAAAATTCGTTATATAGTTTCCTCTTTCAATTTTCTTTATAAACCACATAAAATAAATTTTAAAATCATAAACACTGTATAATAAAAAGAAGTAATTATTTACATCCTTTTGAAAATTAATATATATTTATTTTACATATCTTACCCATAAAAAAAAAAAGAAAAAAATTGTAAGAAAGGTTCCTTGACACCTTTATCCACTTAATGAAGAATTAAATTTTTTCCCTTGATGCTCAAACTCTTACGTTTTGACATTTTCGAGCTACAAGAAACGAAGTTGTCAGTACGACTGATCAATACTACAAATGAACGGAGACTTGTTTAAGGACATGAGACTCTACTGAGGGTGAAAGGTGATATCGAAGATGCTTCTAGTAAACTTGGCAATGTGTGTTAAAGGCTGCCCTTCTTGGATGAAATGCCCAGAATTCTATTGCTCTTGGCGAGTTAGGCCCCTAATAAAACTACCATAAAATGTGCTAAAAGAGAGAATAACTTGAAATGTCTAGAAATACTTCGAAATAGGGAGAAAAAAAATTGAATCACAAAAGGAAAAAGTTCGTTATATAGAAAATGAACTTCGCTATTGGGAGGTTATTTTACGAAGAAAATCGTGAAATGTACTTGGTTCCAGAAAAAAGTTCGCTATATAGAAAAATTCGCAATATAGAGGTTCATTATATTGAGGTTCGACTGTATATATATCTTGTTCAAATTTCAATCGTTAATAAAATACTTTTTATTCATCCATTCAAGTTCAAATACATTTTTTAAAACTTGTAGGAGATGATACTTAATGTTAGTACAATTTTTTCAAATATTAATTCACTCATTAAATTGAATTAGTGAATAAATAGTAACAAACAAAATAATAGTCCAACACAATACAGAAAAAGGAAAATCGCTTGTCGTGTCCCTGTAGCGCAATGGATAGCGCGTTGGACTTCTATTTCAAGGGTCGCTGATTCGAATCCTACCTGGGATGGCCTAATTTCTGAGAATGTGATTTATGAATGAATAAATAGTAAGAAACAAAAATAACAGTCCAACACCATGCATAGAAAAGAAAATAGCTTTCTATTTTGCCACTTAATATTTTGATTCTGTCATATGTTATATTAATATGTTACATATTTATATTAATTGTAATTATTTAATAAAAAGTAATTAAAATAAAATTTTCTTTATTGACCTAAGTAGGAATTAACTTAAAATTTTTTTCATATTACTTCTTTAGAAAAGGATTTTGTTATTTAAGCAACATAGTGCAGATTTATGAAAAAATTTTGTTAGTGTTTATTAGATTATTGTTATTTTGACTGGTTTTATTAGATAACACGCAACTTCTAGTGATATTTTAGCTTTAGAAGGCTCCCGTACCATAAGAATAGAATAACATTTCAAAACCAAATGAAAGAGAAATTTTATAAGGCGTTCTTGCAATGTGAAAAGTTACCAAACAAACGCCTTATGTCAGTCGGGACATAAGGCGTTCGTTTTGACATGTTTTGGGACAAAGAAACACAAATATACAATTATGCATAGGCAGTTCAGCAGATAATGTAAGACTTTATACCAAAAGTCCTTTATCTTTTTTGAGCAGAATTTGTTACAGTATAGATTAAAATTTTTAATGAAAAATATAATGATTGAAACAAAAGTGGGCTAAGACATAGATTAACCGATATATTTATGCTTTTCACACTTGAAATTTGAAGATAAAGTCAACACTAATTTATTAATAAATAATTTTAATACGGATATAAAATATACGAATGAATAATGAATTAAATATTCGATGTTTGATTATAAAGTGCTTATGTAGAGTATATGAATATATACTGAAGCGTGCGTAGTGAAAATGAGTGTAATACAATACATTCGTGTTTTACAGCAAATGGAATTAAAATTTTTTATTCTAGCATGCTTAATTATATGGATCCAATGTATGATCTATGGAAAATAATTTTTGTTGTTGAGAAAGAGTGAGTGAAAGAGAGAAAAGGAGATAGAGAATGAGAGTGAGTGACAGAGAGTAAGTGAGAGTGAAAGTGAGTGAGAGGGAGATAGTGAGATTGAGAAAATTAGTGAGAGAGTAAGAGTGAGTGAGAAAATTAGAGAGTGAGGGGGAAGTGAGAGTGAGATTGTGAGAGAAAGAATGAGATGGAAATAGTGAGAAAATGAATGACAGAGTAAGGGGAGAATGAGAGTGAAGGGAAGTGTGAGAGAGATAGAGTGAGAGGAAAATGACGAGAGAGAATATGAGTGAGGAAAAGTAAGAGAGTGAGAGAGAGAAAAACAGTGAGAGGGAAATAGGGAGATGGTGAGAGAAAATGAGTGAAAGAATGAGAGAAATAGTGAGAGTGAGAGAAAATGATAGAGAAAAAGAGTGAAAAAGTGAGAGAGAAATAGCAAGAGCGAGTGAGAAAGTGAGAGGGAAATAGAGAGAGGGTGATAGTGAAAGAGAGAAAGAGTGAGAGTGAGTGAGAAAGTGATAATGAGAGGGAAATAGAGAGGTGAGAGAAAGTGAGTGGAAGAGAGAGAGAGAAATGAGAGAGAGAGTGAGTGAGTGTATGTGTTTATGGCGCAAGAGCCAAATCTGGCTAAGTTGCACCAAACATTTGTTAAAATTATCTGTGATCTGGACGTGAAAAGAAGAAAAGGGAAAATTGAATGACGAGAAAGAGGGTCGAAAATAGGAGAAGGATCACTAGGGTACCCCGGGGTCGTGACACCCGTGTTTACCAAATATAGTAAACCCCTTGGGAAAAGGAAAAGATCACTAGGGTACCTCGGGATAGTGAGTGAGAGGGAGATAGTGAGATAGAGAGAAAATTGTTTTTATATTTTAGACTAATCATTGTAAAATTTTTAAATATTTGTTTGAATATCTGAAATACGTATTTAATTTTGCTTAAGATCATAGTACGGCTTGGAGTGAGAGAATTATATTAACGTCACACTATATAAAGCTGAAAAAAGGCAATGTAGAACGGTCTGGAGACAAACCTTATTATATAAAATCAAGATCGCGTAGTAAAAATTATAAATTCTTATCAAAATTTTTTATTAAATTCAAGAACACAGATAAATCTAGAAAAACAGAGGAACCGATTGACTGGAATCAATATCCGAGGTTGCGATCCAATAGTTACGAAAATTATGTGAATGGTGAAATGTTTACTGGGTCTCAGTTAAATCAATTAACAGATTTAGTCAAAATAAGGCTTATGTGTTGTAATAACGTTCTTAATGTTTATATGTCGTAATAAAATAATGCTTTTGTTTTGGAATAAATTTCAGAAAACAATACTGACATTTGAGTCATCATTCTACATATTTCCCTATTATTCTATCGTAATGATTTAAAACTTTTGCAACACAACAAATACGTTTAGCTATTTACCAACCTTAGAATGGAATGAAAAACTAATTACTGCAAAAATGTTAATATTGGTAATTTAGGTAAAAATTCATTCTGAGCAATTTTTTAAAATTGATTGCTTATTTGTTCGATTTGGGTTTTTTCTATCGCTTTTGTCATATATTGCCATAACATAAGCGACTTACAGTGGGTGATCGGCTAACAAACATAATCTGTTCCAAGACTATGTTCGCTATCCGAATTGTTCGTTAACCGATCATCGATTCACCATAGACTTCTATGTGAAATCGATTGTCGTTCTGGAGACCCTAAAAATTGAAATTAAAACCGAAACTGATGGTCTAATTTGTATGAATATTCTATTGAATTTTTTTTCAATAGAACTTTGAGAAGTTTAATAGGTAAGCAACATAATTCAGGAGAGATGAAAAACGATTTTTAGTCGGTTTCTCATATCTCAAGTACTTTTACGGCGGTAGCGCATCATCGGCACCTTTATGTTTTGTAGTCTACACTATTTGAAAAAATTAAGAATTCGCTTAATTTATTTGCCATGTCAGCAAATCCACTCACTCATAACTTATCAGCTGTCAGAAAATATTGATATTCATATTGAAATTCAAGTATTCAAGTGTGTATTGATTTTAGTCAAAATAATAATTATTGAATGACCTTTAAATTCATTAATTCAAGTTTCATTTAGTAATTATCAATAGTAAGCATGCTTTAAACATTTCTCCTTTCAGTGATCTTATTTTGTATGCAAAATGATAACAAATGTTTAATATTAATTTTTTTTCAGAGTCTAGAAGTGTTCGCTAGAATTCGTTTTGTTCATTATCCAAATATGTGTTCGTTGTCCAAACACAAAAAATCTTTCTTGGAAGTGTTCGTTATCCGAACACAAAATTCTTTCGTGAAAGTGTTCGTTAACCGATTTGTTCGTTAACCGATCACCCACTGTATAGGGGTCCCAAAACCTGATTTTGAAGGGTGGGGGGTGCCTAATATTTTCCGTTACGCCACTGCATCAATTAGTTGTTTCTCAATTATAATATTTTAGTGCTACTATTTTTTAAAAAATTCCTGTAGCAGCAATTTTTTATTTATTTTATAAGGAAATAACAATCAAAGAATAAGAACGTTACCAAAACAAAAAACTTTAAACAGGCCATTTTTCGATTATTTATTTTAAATATTTCATTTCTATAGTTATAGCACAAAAATTATTCACATATATATCCGTTCGTTGTTAAGTAAATTCTGTGTGAAAAGGTTTCTGGATTGAAAAGAAAAAAATTTGTTTTTTTAGAATAAATTTTTTCCATACCAGAAAAGAAACATATTTTTACTATTTTGTGAAAATTCTGATGAATTTTAATAAACTCTAATAATTTATATTTATTTGTAAATAAGAAACAGTTCATAAATATCAGTGAAATATATCGAAAATTTTATTTCAACTTTCAGAATAATTCAGAAATCAATGCGGAAAATATTAGCTCTGTAAGGAAAAAATTACGAAAATTCGCAACATTGATATAATAAATGCTAGAAAAATTCTAAATAAACTTTACTGGAAACTTTACATAAATTTTATAATACATTTAATTTATAAATATTCTGATAGAGGCTTACATGATTTTTTGTTAAATCATAAATTTATGGGGTCTTACTGGTAAAAACTTTGTCTCGGGGGCTGAAAATATAAACAATTTTCAATTAGATATAATTCTTTGAAAATAAAACTAAATAATTCGAATCTCTTACACATTATTTATTAAGGAATGAGGCTTCAAAAAGTGTAAAACGTTTAATATATACTCATAATTTTAAAAATTATAAGCATATGAAAATAGGAAACATTTTTGTGAGAAATATTAATTCAGTTTTACATTATATTTTCTAAAAAAGTAGCCCTAATTATTAGCAATAAGTTGATTTACAAAGTTAAAAGTATCCTTATTACACTGTATCTATTTTTATGTAAATAAAAATAATAAATTATATATTTTTTAAAAGTAATAAAATTACTTTTTTTTTAAAAAAAAGTAATTTAAATATTGTTTAAATATTTTGAAACAAAAAAGTTCATTAATATTAAAATTAGGCAGGGTTTAAAGAGTATGGTACATTTTATAATTCTATAAAGTTTTATACATCAAAGGCTACTAGTTTAGAAAATAGCATAGGCAAAGAAAAATTTACAGAAATGTTTCTTAATTTCATATGCCTATAATTTTTATAAAATTATGATTATATTTTAAACATTTTGAACTTTTTTGAAACCTCTTTCCTTTCTAAATAATGTGTAAAAGATTCGAATTATTTAATTTTAATTTCAAAGAATTATATCTATTTGAAAATTGTTTGTATTTTCACCCCCTCCTCCCCGAAACGAAGTTAACACCCCTGAGACTTCTTAAATCGTGAATTTCTGAAAGTATGCAAATTTAGAATTCATTTATAAAATGCTATTTTTTGAAAAAGGTTGCCGATTTTCTAGCCATTTTCCATAAATATACCATAAATGAACGGAAATTCAATAAAAGGATCGTTGAAAACAGTCAACAAATATAACTCTTCCATTCCGTCATTTTACACTTAAATAAATCGAAAACGTCAGATCATGGTTTTAATTCTAAGCACTTAAACTCTTCACAACAAAATTATTCGCCAGACTAGTCATCAAAAATAATTTTTTTAGAACAAAAAAGCCTCTGTGTGTGTCAAATAAATCTAAAATAAATATTTTACCCAAACCGAATACATCAAATGATTTATTACGTCGATCCTAAACGATGAAATTTTCCTCCATTAACTCGAACATGCGTGAGTGTTTGTTGTTCCAAGTACGAGAAAACATTTTTCCATTTTTCTAACTGCGCAATACTTTTTCACGTTCTCGCATCTGTGTTTATTTATCAATTGAGAACGCTCTAACGATCCTACCAGACAAACACTGACGAACGAACGAAAGAGTAGAGAAATTTTTGAATGTGATTACAAGGTTGCGCAAGGCAAAGAAAGAATGAAGAGAGAAAGAAAAAAAAGAAACAAAAAACAAGCAAAACATCAAAAAAACAAACAAGAGCCGACCAGCAAACAATTTATGTCATCAAAAAACAAGAAGGAAGCACTGTGAAATAACTTTTAGTGCATGCACAAGGTCATGGTAAGCTCTCAATGCTACAAGGGAGACGTTATGTATGCATAAATGCAAAGCGTTCCCGTCGGCCACACTGTTGCCAGATCTACCGACGATTGTAGTTTTTTCCCCCGTTTAATAGGGAAATAGACTGGTTTAATAGGGAAATTGGTGACTTAATTTGGTTTCGTTCGTTTGTAGAATTTGCAAGGCGATTTTTTTTTGTTTTTTTTAGTTGTTCTTTTTTTTTTTTTTTAGAAGAAAAGGAAAAACTTGTTCTTTTCAATGTAATTTACTGGTTGTTGAGATAAATTCGTTTTGTGCTTAATCTATTACATAGTAACAATATCGAATTCCTTTTTTTTCCCTCTCCAATATTTGTCCAATTTTTAATTACCTTTGTTAAAATTTTTAGATTTTGAAAAAGTGCAAAATAGGTTCATGTGTTGTTCCTTGTTGTATAGAACAAACCATTTTTACTCTCGCAGGATTTATTCTTATCTTATCTATACAAAGTTTTTGGTATTCTGAGTTTGGAATCACGGAAAATTATTTGTGTTCTTTTTTGAAAAGTCACACAAATAGTATGATTGGTCGCGTTAATATTTTAAAGGACGATGGTAAGATTTATAAAAAAAAAATTTATTTAATGGTTCTTACAATATTTTTGCTTGTAACCTATGTATATGCATTAAGTAAAACAGTTTTTTGCTCAAAATACTTGAAAAAGCTAACTATATATATATATATTTTTTTTAAATAAAATTTAAAAATTTGTGAAGGAAATTTAAAATACAGCTCCTCCTACAATAATTGGCGCACACACATGCAATTTGATTTACTGGTACGTCAAACTATGTATAACAAAAGTTGGTATAGGGTTTCTACAAATATGATCGATATTCATGAAATGTTTCCTTTTATAAATGCTTATTGAAAACTCATTAAAAAAATGTATAAATTCTAAATTCAACTATTTTTTAAAAAAATAAGCATTGCTTTGATTCAAAAATACATACCAACTTTTGTTACATGTACTAATAATAATATGTAGAAAAATAATACAAAGCATTTGTCACAGTAGAAAAAAGACCTTAGCCTTTTAAATGAAGATTAACTATGTAGTTATTTTTTCTTTCCGAGATAAGTCAGTTTAAAGTGGAGATTTGCCATTGGGATGTGAATAAGAGGGAACATAAAGTTACTATTTTATAACTTAGTTTTAAAATTTTGTGAGATTATAGTAAATTATATAAACAATTATTTAGGCTAAGAAATATTTATTTAAATTATTGACTGAATTTTGTCTGCTGGAATAAACAGACTCCGAATTTTGACATCATTTTAACAGAAAAATAAATAATAATGTGTCTCCTAAACATTATTATTCGTTTTTCTGTATTAGCGAGAAGCGTAATTAAGTATGAATTATTTGAGGATAGGCTAATCTGATGTTATATAATACAGATAATTTCTCACTATATAAATTTTTAACAAGTTTTCTGAGGAGCTTGATACTAAAGTATGCCTTTTAAAGTTTTTAAGTATAAAGTTTTGCGGCTTTTGGATTCTTAAAATAATTCATTTTAATTCTCAATGTTTTAAAAATATTTTTAGCGTCTTGTTTTTATGTTGTGTTTACAGTATTTTTTTCTTAACCACACATAACTGCTGATTTAAAGTTACGTTATTCGCTCCCCAATAACACCGTTTTTCCGGTGTATTGGAGGGTAAAGAAAAGGTATAAATAAGCAAATTTTTCTCTGAAATAAATAAATTCTTCGCAATGTCACATTGTCAAGGTCATTATTTTACATTCCAAAGCCTTCGGAATAGTTTTGCTGATAGCAGCCCAAAGAAAAGGATCTCATCTCGGAAAGACGTATATATACGTCCAAGGCATTAAACGCACCGGTTGAGAGAGATAAATATATATAAGACGGCGGTAATTAAGTGTGATTGTGTGTTATGTGTTAATATGTGTTTTTTTAAACTGTTTTTCTCACTTCGATTGTGGGGTTCTTGCAGTTTTTTTTTCTGTCATACGCTCTGTAACTGGAGTTTTTCTGTAGCATGCATTTCTAATAAATAAATTATAATTTTACACATTTCATTGCGCCTTAAAATTTAGATAATAAGGATTGCAGAAAATAATTATTCCGTAAAAATTCAACACAGATAATTTAAATTCAATTATTGATATACATTTTAACATTCCGGTTCGACGCAAGAAATGTTCGAAAATATTTCAATTAACTTAGAGTAAGTAAAGAATTACTGAAACCATTCTAAAAGACTCGAATATTTTTATGTCTTGTGCAATTCTAATTCTATTCAAATGTCACTAATTCCATGCCAAATGAACATTAAATTCCAATGCAAGAAATTGTGAAATAATTTTAAATATATATAAATGCGCTTCGGTATTAGTACTTAGAATTATACATATTTTAAGTTCAAAGTTTGTTAAAAATAATCTTAATGGAGGCTTGTAAATTGCTGGTCTATGAAATCCTAACAAGCGTGTTGGAAGGGAGGAATAATGCTAAAGAAAATTCCATTAGCAGTGAAATGACAGTATTCGGAATTAAAGTAAATGTATTTTAATGGATTTAGAAGCACATTTATTTAAAAGCTGAGTGAAAGAATTGTTTTAAATGGTAACTTAATTTTTAATATTATAACAGATGGGAATTTAGAACAAGAGGATTGTAGTTTGAAAATGACTCAAAGTTTGTTCAGATAATTTTGATATAATAATAATATTCAAAAAATAAAACATTCATTTCTGAAAAATAATTCATCTAATACTGATTAAGAATTTTCTTTGCCTAGCTAACAAATGAAATGGTTTTGAAGGATGTTGATAATTTTATTTTAATTCATGCATCCATGAAGATGTAAATGAGTTTTCTAAAATTTCAAATAATCATACAAGATTTAAACTTTCGTGCCTTTTGGACAAATAATATTATATCTTAACTCCTTCATGCGGTGAATTTTTGACAAAAATAATGCATTACAGGGAAACAATTACAAATATTTTATATAAACCTCACGAAACTATAATTGTTGAACAAAAGCTGACACATATTAATAATATTTAACACTTTTTCAAATAAAGGGTTGTGATATCACCGAGCTGGGGGTATCATCTCTTCATCCACGTGACCTAAGTTTGTAGGGATAAAAGATCGACCACTCAAAGCTTCCATAATAAAACTAGTTTATTATTATCTCAATTTATATTAAGCAATGCAACACAAGTCTTAGAGGGAAATGATCAGGAGTGATACGACATAAATAACAATTCTTAGCAAATAGCGCATTAAATATTACTCACAATCTTTATGATAAATTAACCACCGAATCTATATCTATAGCCGATTCCTTAACTGACTAGAGTCCGCTCTATCATTAAAGTTTTATATTACATCGCTTACTGATATTCCACGGCGAACAGCTACCAGTATTTATATCTTCTATATAATACTGTAATCCAACTTGATCCGGCAACAAGGCAACCTTCTGGCAACGAATCCTCTTCTATATGACACTTATAATACTTCCTAAGACTTCTTAGCCTCTCTCACGAATGCTAAAGCTCCAATATATACAATCATTCCTAATCTGAATATCGTGTTTTCTTCTTGAGTTGATTGGAATGAAATGCCATTATGGCCCCAAAGATTCCCCAAGAGGATTTTAGTGAAAGGCGCAATAAAGCCCCGTCACAGGGTGTCGAAAGTTTTAAGAAATAGGTGGTGCATATTTTGCACCACCACGCTTTAAGCAGCATAATAGTTATGGAAACATGTTTCTTTCTTCCCAAGGTAAAATGAAAGTTTACAGACACAACTCATCCATTCTATAATTTATAGTTAGAAAATGAATAAATTCACTTCTTCATCCTATACTGTTATTCATCCTTTATGTTAAAACTTTTTCAGTTTTTTCCTAATCTAGTGTTGTAAGTTTAATTTTAGTTTAGTCCTATAATTTACCTAATGTTAGTTTTAATTTTAAGTATTCTATTGTATACATTATTTTATTTTACCTAGTTTTTATTTAGTCTACATATAGAAGATGTGTATTGGGTTTTTTTCCTGAATACGCGAGCTATAGCTCATTCAGGACATTTGTATAATTTTGGGCATGTATTATTATTTAATAAATATTATTATTATATAAAAAAGGAACTTTCAACAAATCTATCTGGCACAAGAAACATGTCCATTAATGTGAAAAAATAAGTGGAATGCGTTTTGTATTTGTAAAGAAGATGGCCTACAATAGCGTGGTGGTACATTTTTTGGACTCTCATGTTTTGATACTAGCAATGCACATGTGAGGTACAAATTATTGTAATATTGACTTATTATATGTATACTTTTTTTTGTATCAAATATCACAAGAACCACTTTCATTTACACACTTATAATGCACACCACAGTCCCTTCTAAAAAATACCTTTCAACAGACTCACCGTCGATTAAAGAATGAATTACTGCATAAACTTATTGTACACAATGAGCTTTTCTGACATATGTTGGAAACTTGAGTAACTGCTAAGAGTTGACCTCTGTGGTGTTTCAGATGTACCAACTAGGATCAATTTCTGAGCATTCAAACAAGTGGTATACTTTATATACCACCACACAATAAACGAATAAGATTTGGTAGTACAACATATGTACTACCAAACATGAAAGATTTAAACGAATAAATTACGAGCTCTTTTAGATAAGGTATTTCCAATTATAATTTTAAAAATATATATCAGGCAATTGGAGTACTTACCCTTTAACAGATTTATTATGGTTTTGAAATATCCAAATGATTAATAATCAATACATTTTTTTCAAATATTATTGAATTTACACATAAAATAAATAAAAAAATTCTAAAATAATTGTTTAATATTAAATTTAAAATTGATATGTAATATTGATTAAATTTTAAAATACATATTCGTAAATTCCTTGCACTCTAAAATGTGTGCAGAATGGAGTTTAAAGGCACTTTTTAAATGAAGGGAAAGACAATTATAAAGAGAATAGTTTACAAAATCACTGCTAGAAAATTTATTTGTAAAATTTTAATAGCACTCATATTACGTTCCTTAAAGAGAACTCATTATTTACACTGTGAAATTCCTAAATCAATATATTATATATATTTAATATTATATGTAATCAACAATCATATACTAAAATGCCTGAAATCTAATAAAGCAAAGCAATAGAGAGAAATATATAACAAACCAGTATTGGTAAAAAAGATAGCTTCAGTAGTATTATAACAAAAACTCTTAGGAACTAAAATTGTAGTGTTTAAGGTAGAGGAAAGTTGGTTTGCCTTAAAACTATATTGACCTATACCAGGGCAGAGGGGGCATATGACCCGAGAGATTCATTACATCTTTACAAAATACGATTATTTTGAGCAATAGTTTTGTTTTTAGTGTAGTGATGATTCATGACAAATAAATCCTATAATTGTTTCTATTTTACTATGTTGCTTCTGTTTTTATACATAATTAGAAGTAGGCAGAGATCTTCCTTCCGCAGTATCACACTTGAATTCTGCAACTTTATCACCCTGGCTTTTGATAAAGATAGGTATATTTTATCATTGCATTATTATTGTTGTTATGTTATGTATGTTTGTATACATGAAAAATAACGAAAACAATAAAAATAATGCATTCAATTTTAAATTTTCACTCTAATAAATGTTTGTAATAGGTACAAATCAAATATAAAGATATATATTTTTTACATGCGGCCCGCGGGACTATGATATTTTGCTGAAGTCCCCCGCAATAACATTTGAGTTGGAAACCCCTAACCTATACTACTGCTCTTCAAGGAAAAGAAAATAGTGTAAGAATATGACTTTATTAATAGTAAGGATAATAATCATATATATAATACTAAAAGCATAATACTAAAAATACAAAAATTAAGAACCCATTGGTAAATAATAAGTGACAAAATAGGAAGGAAAAAATTAATCTACAAACCTAAGTCAGAAAAGTGAAATATCTAAATAAAATATTATTTTTAAGAAGGCAAGGTAACACCACAATACGTCAGGATGCAAACTACGCCTCTAAACAAAACTGTAAGAGTATAGTAATATATTAATGTGTATGTTTTTGTTAATGTTAAAGTGTGAAATCCGTTATTTTATGGAATAACTAGGTATTTCATGAAATAACTGAACAAGTCAGTTAAAGTATATAAAATGATTGAATTCTATGATTTAACTAGCTATATATATTCTATATATATATACAATAAGATTACTTTATCGTTAAAATATGAAATACAACACTCGTTCTTTTAACAAGTGTTGTACAAGTTCTTTGAACCGATTCAAGTTGCTTTTAATCAATTTTGAACTGCTAACAGTTACTTAGCAATGACGCGCGCGTGTGTGTGCACGTTTCATTCCGTTGCTTTTAAACGTAGAATTTGGGTGGTGTATATAAGTTAGCGTTTTACATTTTGGATTATAAACAAATATTTTTGCAACCTGATTTCAAGCAAAAACTTCTGCAGGAACGAGAAACCAACCTGTAAATAGGAAAGATTTAGTGTAAGAAAGATTTGAATCTTTATTAAATTAGCGTGCGACAAAGAAAAATAGCGCTGCACTTACTCGTGAAAAAGTCTTAAATTTCATAGCAGAAGTAAAAGTGCAGAAGTAATACAGAAAAAAAGTACCGCGTGATTATTGGGGTTATTTTCCATCATTATTATATCCTTGAAGTTTAAGGAATAGAAAAGTTAATTATGCCAGTAACAGATGCAAAACATATTTTTTTTAAAATGGTATTTAACTAATGTTATTAATATGAGCAATAATAAGTCCTATCATCTACACTTTACTTTAATATTTATCAATTAATCATCCGCAACAGGGATAAAATGTATTTTTCAAGAGGTTTTAGCTATTTAAGATCAATTCATTTAGAGAATAACTTTGAAGTTGTTTATTTTTCACTTTAACGGTCCTTCATTAGTTATTTTATAAAATAACTATGAAAAGTATGAAACTTTTCATCTACTATATACTTTAACTGACTTGTCTAATTATTTCATGAAATACCTAGTTATTCTGTAAACTAACTGAATTATATTCTTTAACGGTAACACACATATGTATTAATAAAATATAAAGCAAAAGTTGCATACAGAAACAAAATTCATGACATCATAATCAGAAAAATATGAAAAATATTTCCATATATTGTCATTTAAATTATGAAAAAGAATATAAATAAAATATCAAAAGAAAAGGGATACCCAGCAAATCAAAATGCAAATTCAGGTTTAAGGCTGAATAGCGGAATAACTAATTTTATGGTACAACAACGCTCCTCACATTTGCATTTACTGTGCAGTTCACTCAATGGATTATTTCATAATTTTTTTTAAAAAAAAAGTAGAAACATATACATTTTAAAGAAGTAAAAAATAGCAAAGTGAAACAGAAAATGAAACATACCAAAATACACATTGTTGACAACAAAACATTGAAATTTCCAATTTTTGAGACAGTCAAAAACTGAAGATCAAGAGAATTTAAATATTTTATAAGCTTCGAATACAGCACACAAAGAGCAGGACCGCAGAATCCGTTAAGTTTACTTAGTACTTGTAAACAAATTTTATTTTCTACAAAACTGTTAGAATAAATATGTTAATATTATTCGTAAAAAAATATGTAAGAATAATGTATTGAAAAAATTGTAACACTCTTTTTTCACGTAATATGAAATACTAACATTATTTGTGAATTTATGAAACGTACGTTCGCATCCGTTGTTTACCTTGGCAGAAAGAAAGTAGAAAAATATAAAGGCAGCACCATCCGTTGTTATAAGTAGAAACTAAACTTGTTACAATGTATTATTTTATAAGATTAGAAAAATATATGTAATTTATGTCAGAAAATATATATTCCTTCATAAGTGTAGATTATTTATTGTTAGTAAAGTCTATTATAATAATGTAAGATTACACATACGTACATGGACATATGCGTACATACACGGACATACATTAATACAACTATGTTCACACCTAGTGTTTACAATAAAAAAAAAAAAAAAACGTTGGAAATTATAAAGCAGCGCCATCCATTGCCTTAAATAGAAACTAAAATTGTTGCAATATATTGTTTTTACTTGTTTAGAAAGATGTGTGTAATTCATATGTTAGGAATATATATATTATCTGTACAATTATCTATCTTTGTAAAACTATTACAATGAGGTAACATACCTACATATATCTATATATACAAACACAAATACATACGTACATACGCACTCACATACAGTGGCGTAACGAAGAATAATAGGGCCCCCCCTGCAAAGTCAGGTTTGGGGCCCCAAGCCGGATCTTACGAAAGTTTGCAAAATCATAACATTAGGCTTTGGGCTCCCTAGAATCCTGCCCCCCCCTCGCGATGCGGGGTTTGCAGGGTGTACGTTACGTCATTGCTCACAAATAGATACACACGCGCGCGCGCTTACACTTATAGACGCCTGTATATTAACACACACTTACAAACACACACATATATATACACGTGCACAGACATATATATACACGAGCGCACACATATATACAAGCACACGTGCACTCATATGTACACTCACATATATTTGTACATATAACCAACCACATAATGTTATTATATCTAGAGGCACTGGATTAGTTTGGTTTTGTGTGGACTGTGAGACAGCGGTTCTCCCCTGAACTTTCGATCGACACCGCCCCCTTTTATGCATCAGTGTGATCACAGTTTTTGAGCACTTCTCCCCGACTTAATATTCTTAATCGAAATACATGTTGTGGAAGAGTTTTTTCATTGTGGACAATTTAGCGATCTGGTATAAAATGGCACATCTTTCGATTTTTCCAAGAAGCCTTTCAGAGTCTGCAAAAGAGGGAAATATTAACGCGTAACGTTAGAGACACCGCTGTACCCCTAAAAAAGCGAAAAGGACCCCCAGGGATCCGCGGACCACAGTTTAAGAACAGCTGGTCTAAGATGTAAAAGTTCATGCAGAGAAGCCAACTTTGGAATTCTCAAATTTATATTCGAAGATACCAATTTCAATAACTTTCGGTAACAAGGTATACAGGTTTCAGTACTTTTTAGTAGGGATTCAAGTATTTTTCGATATCCTTTATGCAATCCAGTAAAGCTTTGGCGAACTTAAGTTCGCGTTAGTGTGAGAGTAACCAAAGGAAAATACATACTGAAAACTTAACAAATTTATTTTATTCGACTCCAGATAAAAAAAGTCACAAATAGCTAATGGGGGGAGAGTCGGCATTAACTAATATTATTTATTACAATTACTTAGGCACGTTCGAAACCGTGATTTTAAAAAAGCGCATAAATGGATAATTTGTATGATGTCTAGTGTCACTTGGATTAGAATACATGTATAAAATTCTTTTAAGGACATTTTGACAAAATTTTTTTTATATAAATACAATATTTCGGCAAAAAATTAACTTAGAATAACTTTTATTCAAAATATTCTCCTTTTGTAAAAAATGTTTCTATTATAATAATATTTTGCCTGTATATAGCTCAGATCTCTTTACAGAGGCTCAACTATGATTTTTGAAAAATTCACATTATTTTCAGAGTTACAACCATTTAAAATAGTAATCGGCGTTTTTCTCTTAAAAATTCTCCCTTCTGATGTCGTAAAACAGGGATAAACCCACTTCTAAGTTATATATTTCAAAAATTCTAGTTGAGCCTCTGTACAAAGGTCTGAGCTATATACAGGCAAAATATTATTATAATAGAAACATTTTTCACAAAAGGAGAATATTTTGAAAATGGGTCATTCTATGTTCATTTTTTGTCCAAATATTGTACTTAAATAATTTTTTATTGTTATACTATTCTTAAAACAATTTTATATACATTTTCTAATCTAAGTGACACTAAATATCATAAATATTATCCATTTACACGCTTAATATCATGAATATTATCCATTTACACAGGTTCCGAACGTAGTCGGATACCTTAACATGAATGTATGAAGAAATAGAGACATACGGTTATCTACCCTCGACACTGTTAAAACCTGGGAGCTGTCACGTGGGGCACAGACTCAATCCAGGCTCACGAATTCTGGAAAAACTGTGTATTTGTGACCAATGGCCTTGTGAGTATCCGCCTATATGTACGACAGTCTTCATGGGAACTAAAATGCATTTGTCTCATATCTTCCTGTTTTTTGGAAATGGCAAACGTTTGCTTCCAATCTTAAGACACTTGATCACGTTAGTGTGAGACATCTGTTGTTGCAGATTATATAGATGTCCAATAATTTATATTAGGATTGTAAGATGTTACTTTTTGCTGATTGCATGCTGCACCGGAGTCATCTGCCTAACGGTTTCTAAGCGAGTCTTTAATGTTATTCATCTATGAAAATAGTGATTTTCAGGCATAAATAGATGAACGTATGATTAAAATAGCACGAGGCAGCTTCTTCAAACAGTTAAATGTATCTGAAATAGAATTCCCTATTCTCAAAAATTTCGTTACTGGAATTTTCACTTATATTGCTTGTTAAGCTTTCTATTGTAATCAATGCCAACTTTTCCTAGTTTCATTAAATTTTTGAATACTTATTGAACTAAACTGGAAATCAATCAGTTGCATTTCATATATTCTTCAATTTCCAGCCAATCGAATTGAGACAAGTTCAGTTTATCAAGTGAAGTCACATTAAGGTGCATAACAAACTTGATCGCTTCCGATAATTCTTTGAACTGAGAAAGTCTGGCTGAAAATTCCTTGATTGAAGAAGCAATTACAGAAATAAATTCCTCAGTAGCTTTTTCTTCGTCTGGTTTCTCATGCACTTCTAAATTTTTGATGTATTTTGTTTTCAAGTTTGAGAAGTACTTGTAGTTTCTTGTAATAATAATTGCAAACACAATAACAAACGAGTGTGCTCTGCGCCGCTTCGCGACCGATCACTCGCATTTGTTCGTATTACTTCATAGTGAACTTTGTTATTTTGAATTAAAATGTAAATCGTTTTATTCGGTGGTGTGCCCAACATATTGTGTCACGTGCCATTGGTTCGCCATTCTTGGCTTTGGAAGAATAAGTGATCCTCGCAGTATAAGAACCTCAAAATCAATTCCTGCGTGTGTTCCATAAAAACGTTACAAAATAGCGAGAATTATGATAAGCCCAACGTGAAATTCATTGCTATACAGAAAAAATTGGGTTTCGAAATACTCATTCCTTCCCCACAGTGACGTCTTGAGACTTCTTGAGGACCTGCGTCTCAAGACAAAACTAGGCCTCACGTATGACTCACGTTTTTTAGCATACGTTGACAGATACTTGTACAGACATTAATCAGTGATAAATAAATGTGCATTACTCATAAATGTAGACACAAATTGACTTAATTGACTGCCTCTATTTGACTAAAGGAGTTATGATGGTGTATGATGGCAGACATAGGCTTAGACACGAATATCTTAACAATGCAGTCTCACAACTGTTGTAAGTCAGTGCTTCTCACACTTTCAATATTGGCGATCCAATTTTCAATCATAATTTTCATCGCGCCCTCTTCATAGAATTACAATGTATTTAATTCAATATTAATGTACTTTTACGCTAAAGCTACAATACGACCTTCTTTATAAACCGTGAACGTTATCAATAAAAACATTAAATTTTGTATATGTTACTTTTAAGTAATAAATATTTCGAGTTACTTTTTTAAGTAATAAATATTTTATGGTATCAAAAGACATACTCGAAAAAGTAAAGTGCTAAAAATAAGACTCTTTGTTTATGGGACATATATATCTTTAAAAATTTCCAATAGAGTTTAGATTTTTTTTTGTCATCTTAATAAAAATATTTTAATCATTATGTAGAAATGCAAAAATAATATTTTTGTTTAAAAAAATGTCTTTCTATTTAATTTAAGTTGGACATAAGTTTTGAGGTCTCATAATACACACTTATATATTTAGGTACCAATTTTTTTAAAAACGTATCCCTGAAATATGTAAAATATTTTTTGCACATATCTAAAACAATATACAAAATATAGTGAACCTATTTTTTTAGTAAAATATTAAGATAGTTTCTTTAAAAAAACTATAAAACTTTGTAATTTTGAAAAATTTTCTTTTTTTTTTTCTTTTTTTTACACATAAAACTGTTTTTTAAGAAGCTATGTTTTACTTCAACTAAGAAAAATACGTTCACTATATGCACAGGAATCTTGTATAGCAGTATAAAAAATTTGGAACCATTTAATGCAATAGTTTTTTAAAAAAACTGTACTTAAAAACAAAAAATTATGCTTCGGAGAATATGTAAAAAAAAACTAAACATTTGTAAACGTCTGTTTACATTTTTGTCAATTAATTTTTTCATATTTTAAGGTTATCTTATCAACGAACACATAAGAGTGTAAGACAAGTTTCAATTCAGAAAAATATGCACTATTTTTTAATACTAATATTGAAAAATCGATTTTTTTTATATGTTTTTGATGCCCTGGCTTCTTAAGTTACTTTTTAGTAATATGATACGCATTATGTTAATTTTCATAATTTAGAATGTATTTTGTTTTGCTTCCATTCAGTAAATTAATAATTTTTTTTAAATAATCTTTTATCTTCGACTTTTCAATATGCTTTCCCCCCCAAGTAGGACTATCACCCCCCTCCCCTCCTAGGGGGAGCGCTCCACAGTTCGAGACAGCTGTTGGAAGTTGGTATACAGTTTGAAATTTCTAGTTTTTCTAAGAATATGTCTAGGAATAACATTTGACGATTCAAATTATTTGGATTAGGATCTTACTGAATCCGAGTTCAGAACAAGGTGAGCTCTACCCCTAGGCCCATGATTTAAAATGTCTCTGACCCACCCCCGTATAATAGAAGTAAATTGAATTAGGGTCCTATTCAACTATATCCAACTGAGCTGAAAAGTTCATATCGAATATTAAAAAATAGCTCTTTCATAGTGGCATACGCAGGAGGAGGGGGTCCCAGGGTCCGAACCCTAACCCGTCCCCCAAAGCCTTTGATTTCTTTTCGATTGATTATACTTATATGTATATAGTACGTAAAATTTAATCAAGTATTTGTCATTATAATTTTATTAATTAATGCTAATTATTTATTCAATAATTAATTTGTACTGATTTTTGTTCCCGAAAATCGACAAAATCAAAAGAATATGTTGGGCGACGTATTGGGGCATGATACGAGAATGGTGCACTTCCGACCCTGGACCTCCCCCCTTCAAATATTACTGTGTGCGCCACTGCACTTGCAAGATGGAACTCGAATTAATCAAATAATTCTAATTAATTTAATTTCTCAATGTAAAGCAAATAAAGAGAAAAATACTAACAAACTAATAAGTAATAATTAGAACGCAACATTAAAAATAAATCAAAATTTTCCTTTTCATTTATTTTTATCAATAAATTAATACATCATTCTTTGACACTTAATTTTAAATTATTATGCAACATATTCGAAAAATTCTTATTTAATTACAAGTTCATCAATATATTCAAAACAAGCTGCGGTTAACACATAACTAAATTCTTTAAACAAATTAATAATTAACAAAACATCCTTGAATTCATTTTTAAATGTTGTTTCTCGATTACAAGTGGCAACGTGATACAATTTTTTCATCTGCAAGAATATTTTTTAAAATTCAAATACAACTGTTTCTCACTTACAAGAGATGCATATCTAATTTTCAGCAGTAGATAAACTGTCACAAGGCCGGTGTGCATAAATTGATCGTTAAGGTGTTTCGTCGAACCGGTTGGCTACGTTCCGTGTGTACGAATATCGTTACTTAAGTTGCGTAAGTTAGCAATAAGCACCATTCATTATTTAAACAAAGTTGCCGATGATATATTTCGCTCGTTGCCTGTATGTTAAAAACCTGCTAGTCATCTTTTTTCACTGACCTTAAGGTAGAAACTTTGTGCAAATACTTCTCCCTTGGATAGCCTTGGTCCGAATCTACATGTTTGTCTACAGGTTGTTTTAAATTTTTCCTCTTGTTTGTCGAGGGTGTGTGGTTTCCCTTTTTTGAATACTTGCAGATGCAATTTGTTATTGCGGCAATTTTCCAAGTACAGGTAATCTGGTGAAGATGTGGGAATTTCACTGGCGCTTCATTTTTCCCTTTTGGAGGGAATTTTTTTTAAAGGCATGTTTGTCTTAAGGCTAAATGCTAATCGTGGAATTCGTATTCGTGATTGTTTATTCGATTCAAATGTAAGTAACGAAACAGACTTTTTGGATCTATTTATCTGAAAATTGTTTGTTGTCTTATATTTATTTGTTGAAAGACAGATAGCGGATTTCGTGTTTGTGATATATAATCGATATAAGTGCAAATAAAACTGAGATAAATTTGATTGGAATCCTTAGTATCATAGGTGGGCAAATTGTGAAAAAACTATACCCGACTTCTAACTAATCCTCTTGGGGAATCCTTGGGCTAGCGTTCGCTTTTAATTCTCAGCCATCCCTCTCAAGAAGAAACCTTGATATTTAGATTAGTTCAACTTTATAAAGTCAGAGTTTTGTAATTGTAGGAGAAGGAGGTAAGAAGAGCTGTTACATTTGCTACGCAGGTGAGATTGAGTAAAGTTGATTTTCGCAGCTTAAGATTAAGAGTGGTGTTTGCCACTGTATTGAACAAGTGGATTGGGGGATTGTACTCAACGATAGATTCGGTTGAGTTAAATTAGTTACTTGCGCATATTTGCTTAATATCCATTGCTTTCTCTCTGATACTCCTTTGACATTTCACTTAGAGATTAAAGTGTTGTTGGTTAGTGTGTTTGAGTCAATAAATAATTGTTATTATGGAAGTTTCTGGTTCAGGTTTTATTCCTCCTACACCCTTAGGTAGGCAAGACGGTGAGGGAGCAACTTCAGGGGTAAGTCGCTCACAAAACAGCGGCCCGCTGGACACATGCGGACAGCAAAAGAATTTTTTTCGGCGGCCCGCCAAGACAAACAGAAAACTAAATGCACAAAAAATGTTCTCTATATTTGGGTCGACATATATTCGGGAGCAAAGTGTTGCTTACATGAAGAACAACAAGAGTAAATGTAGACGCAGTGGCGTAACGGAGAACATTTGGGCCCCCTGCAAAGTCAGGTCTTGGGCCCCCAAGTTAGATTTTACAAAGAGTAGTACAAAGGGTTACAAAGGGTTAGATTTTTTACTTGGTGACAGTCGGGCTTCGGGACCCCTAGAACCCTGGCCCCCCGCAATACGGGGGTTGTGGAGGTGTACGTTACGCCACTGTGTAGATGCAGGTTGGATGACATTAACTTGCAAGCCGTGATGAGAATTTTGGCAATTAATCTCACGCCAGACTTCAAAAAAGTTGTAGAAAAGTGCGATAGGGTACATTTATCTCACTAAACTAATACTAAAATTAAATGTGCTTGCAGGTATAGATGACATTAAGGTGACCAACCATCCTCCTTTAGGGAGGACAGTCCTCTTTTTATAGGTTCTGACCTTTCTCGAAAAGCACCCTCCTACTTGTACTCCTTTTCAATATTTTAATACTGATCTGTTAATCTCTGTATTCAAAGACGAACCAAACATGTTTCCAATATGTCGAAGACTGGTCTGAAACAAATATCACAGGAAATAACAGTTTTTAAAGGTATTTTTTGGCTTAATCGCAAGTAAATTGGGCAGATATAGAAAATTGTGTCGAGTTTTTATCGAAAGAAATGCCTGATATTAAAATCAATGATAATGGTCTATTTGAAGAAAAAAGACGACTGAATGCATATTTAAATTCTAATAAATGAGAACAATTGGAAAATCAACATGCTTAAATTGTTAAAAGATGGGGGAAAATACTTAAACCATTTCAAATATGAATACATTCCGTATGAAAATTTAGTTATTCTTGTTGAATTTACGTTGTTCTGCCCCATAACTAATGCAGCAGTTGAAAGAGTTTTTTCAGTTGGTAATGATTTTTGGACAAGTGAGAAATCAAGATTGAATGTTAATATATTAGCTACAGTGTTTACCGTAAAATTCAAAATGAAGGATATTTTTTTGCTCCGAAATTTGCGATATATTAGAAAATGATACGTCGACAAAAAAAATCTTTCAATGGAAAGATACGCAATAAAGTAAATAATTAAAAAAGTTATTAACGTTTTTTTGTTTGAATTAATAAGATGTTTCATACTGATTTTTTCTTAAATTTTTCGTCCTCTTTTTCATTATAACAAAACTGGTCACCTTAATGATATGAAATTAGCTCTGACTGTTTCATTCAATTTACATTTCAAGGACTACCGTAGGACTTAAGCGGGACCTGTATCAAAAATTTCTTGGGAGCCCCTTTTTGGGCTCCTTTGAAATTTCACGATTTTTTGCTTAACTAATTGGGGCCCTTATAGCTTGGGGTAGTATCATTGATATGGCTGATACGTCGATCGCTACGGCCATGATTTTTATGATACAATTTATATCTTTTCTGAAATGCAAAGTTAATTAATGAATGAAATCATTTTAAAAAGGTGTGTGGCATTCCGGTATCCGTCACTTCCATATTGTGGCCATCGAGCCAAAGCAATTTCATACCTCTGGCTTTATTTATGGACGTTTAAAAGAAGGGTACATTTTGATTTCAGGGGAATTCTTGTTCTTGATAATAAGTTAAGTTCCAATACTATATAATACAAATAAGATAATATTTTTAGAATTATTTTAAGATTTTTAGCAATGGTTTATTTGGTATTTTGGTTCGAGTATCGTAAGCAGTTACCAAGTTCCAGAAATTTGGAATATAATGAACGGTTAAGTAATCGTTTAATTTATAGTAAATTTGTAGCTCCTTTTCTGCATTTTTTTTCCAATTTCCAATTTTGTGGCATTTTATACCCTTCAAAAGGTTTTTGGTTGAACTGGAATTTTTCTAAGATTTTTCTTCTTTCATAAAAAAAATAATACCAGCCTAATTTTCTAATTATTTGTAATTACTAGTTTCGAATAAATAATTTATATTTCATTGTGACTATTGTTATATTACTTACTTCTACGTTTAATAATGCACCCAATTTGATAAATAAACACTTTTAAACTCTTGACAATATTATTTGATCATTTCACTGAAACATGTCAAGGATTTGTTCAAATCCCTTACTTTTATCAGGGAAATTACCTTCAAGAGGCGTCATTTGAACAACTCCCTCCAGTTGATCATCTCCCTTAGGGGTTTGATGAAATTGAATTTCATCATTTACCCTCGACAGATACAGCACCTGAGGATCTACAGGAACTTATTGACTTACACAGAGAGCACAGTGTGACGAAAGTGTTTAATGCTATGACATTGACTTTTACAAATTTTTGTCAGCTGAAAAATTTTCATGTATGATGAAATTTGCGGGAAAATTGTTCTCTATATTTTAGTCGACATATATATTTGTGAGCGAAAAATTCTTGCATGAAGATCATCAAGAGTAAATATAGATGCAAGTTGGCTGACATAAATTTGAAGGCTGTGATGAGAAATTCTCAACAAGCAATCTCACTCCCGAATTTACTATCCGCTGGTCTAGCTCCTGCAAAAGTTGTCTTCTTCATAGACTCACAAGCTTTAAGCAGTAATACATCAACTGCCTTAACACGATTCAGTGCCGAACTAAAATTATGGAGCTCATCTCATATGGCTGGACAGTGGGTCCCAAGTCATGTTGGGATCCCTGTTAATGAGAGAGCCGACCAAAAAGCCAAGCAGGAAGCCGATTCTTCCCAACTGGAAGCTCCCTTCACCCTCAGAGCATCATCTCCACACACATCGACAAATATACTGCCCAAAAAACGAAGAGTTTTGAAAGTCATGGGAAACTCAGGCCTCTGTGGGCCCAATCTCGAGGCCCCTGGAGAGAGCCGAGGCTGTTGCCCGCTTTCACCTAACTACCGGACATGACTTTTTGGAAGTATACCTCCACTGGCTTGGCGTGGCTGCTAACGAGGCCAGCCCACTCTGCGTCCATGCCAGAATGGATGGCGACTACCTGCTCCAATGCACTGGACTCGATGAATACCCGGCTGATGACATCGTCAGTCGGTACTGGGAGGCTCGGCGTCAAATGGTCAAGAAGCCAAGCACGGGGGTTGGATAAATAAATAAATAATAAATAAATGATTTTTGTTAAAAAAATGTAGATAAATACGACAGTCCCACATTTGTCTTACTGAGCATAATAAAATTAAATGTGCTTGCATATACAGACAATATGAAATAAATGGAACAAAACTGCCATATTCTGTGGAACTTACATTTATTATTTTTTATAATGAATGGAATCATTTTTAAAAAATCCGGAACTCCGGTAAACTCCGCTCCCACAATGGGGCCCACGGGCTAAAACAAGTTGACCACCCCTCGTCTTAACCTATTCCAAAGCTGAAAAAAATTAGATAACATTATGTAGAATTATCATTAATATTCTCTTTATCTGCATTTTATTTAAAGGTTATTAGTAAATAAAAGAGTTCCGAATTCTAACCTTCACCTCTATTGTCAATAAGAATAAAACAATTCTTTTAAATTTTCAATTATTGAATTTAAGAGAATTGAATTCTCGAATTCCTTGAATCTTCGAGAATATTGTGACTCACATTATTCCCTTTCTTGGAAAATGTCTTTTTTTTTTTATCTATGCAACGAAAAAAAAATGCATAAATACATAAATGAATTCAAAATGCTAAATTCGACTCAAATATAAATAATAGACGAAGATGGCATTTTTCCTCTTATTTTATGACATTGAATACTTTTAAATAATTGTAATTCTGAAGAAAATGGAAAATTTTTTGAACAATTTTGTGTGGGCGTTTAATTTATTTTAAGAGAAAATATTTTAATATTTACTTCTTGAAAAATAAGACAGAAGTAAAAGACATTCTTACATATATTGAACGATTAAATATGAATAGGATAAGCAAAGTGTTTGATACCATGTATAAAAAGTTTAGAAATAATAATTAGAAGTTTTTCTTAAAACAGATTAAGCTTTTTTTTTATTTGGAAACATTGTTCTTATTGCGTACTATTTCGAATTAAAGATGGGTTAGAATAATAATAAAAAAAACCTGTACCTTTTTAATCCATAGTTTACGATAAAAAAATATAGTAAAAATGATGCATTAGGGTACATGATGGGACTCTGGGGCATTTCTGTGCTTCTGTAGCTGATTGGCTGGATATGGCACACTCCGGCCGCTGGATAGGACATGTGGGATCGGTTCTATGGCTGCAGCGATTACCAGATTTCACACCGGGGGATCTTTTTCTTTGTGGAGTCGTCTGTTAGGAATTGGTGTATCGAGACGTAGCGCCTAAACAAACGGACATGCTGCTTATACTTCGGTGGGCACCGCGTTGCTGATGTGCGTGAACTCATCCAATCCATGGTGCGCTTAAGCGTTCCTCAATTTGCTGGGGCGGGCCTTTTGAACATCTGCCTTCATGTCTGCAAATACTACTGTTGTAGTTTTCAAAACGGGTTTGACATCATACTTTGTTTAAAGTACTTTCCTCGTAAATTTTGGATCGTACAGGTATATACTTATAACGGGTCTATTCTCGAACCTCCTATTAATCCTCTTGGGGAGTCTTTGGGCTAGCATTCGCGTTTAATTCAGATCCATCCCTCTCAAGAAGAAATCCTGATATGTGTTGTTGTTGCTGTTTCTGATCTCCATGTCTAACCAAACTAGTTTAGGTCCATGATCCCATTCACTCTCAAAAAGTCCAATACTATTAGAGGGTCTTCACATAGATCTCTTTTTGAAAGTACCAGACAGTCAAGAATGTGTTCTGGAGATGCCTGGCAGGCAGAACACCTTGCACAAGTTAGAAAACTTTGTTACCATCCCTAAAAGTCAAAGTTCGGTGGTGGCCACTCCGGAAACGAGTCAGAATAGTTTGTTCCTTCCTGCCGCATTGAAGGAAAATCCTGATAAGTAGATAAGATAGACTATATAAAGTCAGAGTTTTGTAACTGTAATATAGAAGGAGCTGAGAAACTGTTACAGTCTCTACGAAGGTGAGATATAATAAAGTTGATTTTCGCAGCTTAAGTTAAGAGAGGTGTTTGCCACTATATTATATTAGAGGACTGGGAATTTGTAGTCAACGATATAGATTAGGTTAAATTAAATTGGTTACTTGCGCTTTTGTTCACTTAGGGTTTATTGCTTTCTCTATAACATCTCCTAGGACCATTCACTTAAGGTTTAATCTGTAGTTGATTAGTGTGCCTGAGTAAAATTAATAATAATTATAATGGAAGTTTCTGGTCCTGCTTTGTTTCCTCCCACACTCTTAGGTAGACTAGGCGGGGAGGGAGCGACTTCAGGGGAAAGTCGCTCGCAAACTGTTTCTTCGGATATTATTCTATTGAAAAACTTCTCCCGAAGAAGGTGTGACTTACGCAAATCAAGGCTTATAATTAAAGATTAACTTTCAGGTTCGAAGGAGAGAGAGGTTAGAAGCTAAAGAATAGAAGTTAATGATTAACGTAAAGCTAGTCGAGAGTGATTCGTAAATTACTTGCTGAATATTTAAGATCGATGAATTGGTCAATTAGCTGTTTAAATCGAAATAGTGTCGGATCGAAGTAGATTAACTTAGAACGTAATTTCAAATGTTTAGAAGGTGTATTTCTAGGACGTTCCAAGAGTAAGTGACAAATCAAATAACTTCTAGTTCGCTAATTCAAATCAACGTTGCACTAGTTTAGCAATAGCTATTGGTGGGATGGACGTCATAATTTTGAGTGAGTGAATATTAACGTCGTTCGCACTATTCAGCTACTCCAGGACTTTTGGAGACGGACCTCGTAACTGAGCCATAGTTAAGTGACGAGTAAGACACCTGAGTTGGCATCCCCTCTCATAACTTCCACACCACACCACAACGGGAGGAGGTTTGATCATCGATATATTTAACGTGCATCGCCCCCTCCCCTGTACGGCAGGTCTTCAGCGGTACTAGGCACGAACTAATGACACGCCATCCACGAGTTTGCGACTTGGACTACCAGGCTACATTAGCCCCAAATTTGTTAAGTATAGTTCCAAAATTCTTTTATATAATTTAATTTGCATGTTTATAGAAATATATAGCTACATATAAGTTCTTCCACCGTAGGAAGTTACATAATATTCTGCGTTTAAAAAATAAATACATTAACTATCTTTGATGTTCAATGATACTAAAATGAAAGTGTCGTTAATCTAATGGTAAAGGATGAACGTAATGCAATTTTACTCCAGCCAAATAATTTGAGGACCATAATTCAGTTGAGTTTAAACGGATTTTCTGCCAGAAAAGAAGCTGGCAAAATTGAATTATTTATATACGTATACTAAAATGATGCCTGTCTATGGAAACGTAACAAATGTTCTATGAAGTATTCCTTTCTTTTCCCTACAGAAAGTTAAAAAGTGACAGATTTGTTCGTTAATATGCATCATATATTCGGATTGATTTCAAAAATCTATCTTTAAGTATTGCCCCTGTTGCGCAAAAGTTAAGGAATGAATACATTCTCATAGATTTTTCAAAAATTACCGGACAGTTTTTGATGAAAATTTGCTTTGCTTGAGGATTTTCTTTCCTTAATAATCCAAACAAATTGGATCTTTCTCTTTAATCTAAAGCAAATTAAGAAAATTAATAGGATAAGTACTTCAGATTGTGCGATGTAAGGTTTGCTCGTGTTTCTGAAGGCTTAATACTGTTTTAAAATCTTTTGCAAATAATGGGATAAGGATAGATCTTTAATAATGGATTACGACGGAGAACAACCGGAAGATAGGAGGCAGGACAATCTCAAGCGGATGTAACAAGATGGCTCAATGTATCCCAAAATATGGTTTTCAGATAGTGGAACTAGTTCCAAGATACCGAACAACCTCTAGAATAAAGGTCGCCAAAGTGGTGGTCCTCGAGAAAATTTCGCTGGTCCCCAGAAAAATTTGGAATATACTTACTCATCACGTTATGTTTTAAGATGCATTGAAATATTATTCAATTCGTAGCAATACTTGAAAAGTTTTAAAAACGCTACTTCGTAGAATAATGCCACGGTAAATAAGTCGTACTGCTGTAGCTGCATTGTTTTAGCTACATGTTTTGTCTCGTCTCGTTTCGCACTCTTATTAACTTTATCTCTAATGTATTGTGACGGGCTCACGCGTTTTTTTATTATGTCCTTTTGGGTTCTTTGGGGCCAGAATAAATGGCAAATTCTTTTCCAACCAACCCGAGAAGCAAAACTTGAATGAAAGATGCAAATTAGGAAGCTTTTAAATAACAGAAGTTTATGAGTAAGCGATGTGGCATTTGGGGAGTGTTATGATAGTCCGTGTTGCAAGTGCTTAGAGTATTTCGAGAAGTTAAGTGACAGTCAAGAGAGGTTACCGTGACAGAGTGCCTTTAGTCAAGGCGCATACAATTGCACGCCAGTGAACCGCAACTTCAGCTGGATCAGATAGATTGCTGTTTCGTTGGACATTAAGGTGGGAGTTACCATTTTAACATTCGGATCTGTGTTTACATCGAAATTGGGCTTAGGTGAGTTAGTTATTGATAGTGGTCCGTGTTACGTTATTTCGGTATTATATATTGTGTGTCTCGCCACCGTAGATTCTCTCACATATCATATTATTACCTAATATGTTATTGGTTTAAATTAAGATCTTAATAAAGTAATATTAAGATTATGGCAGCTTCTGTTTCTTCATTTATTTCTACACCTCTAGCTCACGCTGATAATCTAGAAGAAGGGCACCCAAGGGGTACGCCCTTACAGTATGTCGCATATGTGTATCAGTTGAGTCATTAACATCTATTCTCCCTTTCAGTCGGCGTTTGGGGTAAAATTCATTTTTACGGCTGGCATCGCAGTGATCGCCTTTTCCCCTACAACGGCAGAGTGAACGTGTTAAGCGTCACCGTGCGCTTCCATTGAAGGTACTTGGAAGGTCCACACATTTATAGTATCATTTTCTCAAGTAAACACAGTCACATTGATTATGAAAAGCCGAATCTCCAGTCTCTAACTGGCGTCGGTGTTCCATAAGTATGTTTCTTTTAATTAGAGCCTCATAAATCTTAGTGAAGGCAGTCATCACTAAATGTCTTGGCGGTCCACCAGTCAATCGGGATCGACTTAATGCCCATCTCGGCTTTAACCCATTCATTGCCAAACTACGAGGTAACTAGTAGTGAGTGAATGAGTGAATATTAACGTCGCACTGTTCAGCAACACGAGGGCTTTTGGCGACGGACCACGTAATTTTGAACCATGGTCAAGTGACGTGAAAGACACCTGAGCTGGTACCTTCCTCTCCTAACTACCACACCACACCAACGGGAGGACGTTTGAGCTCTCGACAGATTTAAAGTGCATCGCTGCCCTACACGGCGGATCTTTAGTGGTACTGGGCTCGAACTAGTGACAAGGCCAGCCACGATCTGATACCTTGACCATTCGGCTACCACGGCCAACTAGTAGTAAGAGTGTGAATCAAAGCTGCTAGCTATGATATATTTAAAAGTGAGTGCTGCAATTTTAGATTGATTACATTTCTCCATTTGAGTCTTTAAAAAAGGTGAATGAAAAATACATAGAGAACATAAAACATATTAATTATCAATTTTAATATTTAAAATTAGATGATCAGATTGTACTATATGTACATGAATGGATTCCAAAAATTAAAAAAAAATATTGTTATTGTTGTTGCTGTGTTTGATTAGCTTTAAATCAAGGATCAACGCAAAGTGCTGGGATGTTGGGACACACTGATAAAAAATACCTGGTCTCCTTACGTTTTTTCTTTTTTGCATTGTACACATCCGAGATACCTATGTAGGCATCTTTTTTTTCTGTGGGAGGAAAATGCTCTAAGTAATGAAAATCAGTTTTATTAGTATCATAGTTGCTGCTTTCTCCTGCATTGATGCCGTCATAATAACTGATTCCCTAAATTGGCACATCCTCATCTTTTTATTCCCTCGATTTCTTTGGTTATAAAACTTGTTTGTATTCTGCAGGAAGATTTCGAAGTAGGGTAAAGCGATTTTCTTGTATCAACAGATGGTTTTCCTGTATTCTGCTAATTATTACTTATCAGTTCATTTTTATTATCTCTTATAACTCTTTATATGGTTAATAGATGTCTTAATGGAATACGAAAATATATGAAATGAAATTTAATCAGAAGAAAAACAAAGGTTCTATTGTATAAAAGTCTTTTAAGATCAGTATTAACATGCACACATGTTAAACTTGGTCCATGTCTCGAACAGATGAGAAACATGATAAGTATCTACAAAAGGAATATTTTAAGATTTATTTTTGGAGGAATTCAGGAAAAGGGAACATGAAGAAAAAGATCAAATTGAGAGCTTTATCGATCATATAAGGAATCTGACATCGCTCACTTCAACAAAATACAACGAATTAAATGGGCAGGTCACGTTATGAGAATGAACGAAGACCGCACCACTAAAAAAGTCTTCAATTCTCAACCAATTTGCACACGAAGAAAGGGTAGGCCAAATCTCAGATGGATGGACGGTCTAGAAAAAGATCTCCTAGTTTTAAGAACTAGGTATTGGAGAACACTGGCAGGAAGAAGGCTTCTTGAGAAGGCCAAGGTCCACCCTGTTCTGTCGTGCCACTGAAGAAGGAGGAAGAATAACTCTTTATAATTACCACAGCCTTATAGGTTTTTCCAGCGAGGATCATTGCATGTCTGTATAAAAATACGACATAGCACTACACATCTGACTATCACCAGATGAAATTAGGCGACGAACTTGTAAAATCAAAAGAACGAAAAGAAAACCTATGTATATGAAGATTTTTATTAAAAAAAGACCCATTACGAGACAACTTATATATGGCACTTAGCACAGGTATCTTATTCAGTGCCGCCAGCTACGAGGTATTTTGTAGTGTTTTTTTCAATTAAAATTACTGTACTTGCCATTTTAATATTTTATCGGTAATTTAATATCATTATATTTCAGTGTTTCTCAAACTGTGGAGCGCATCCCCCTAGGGGGCGTGATAACCTTACAAAGGTGAAGGGGACGAACGTTTTGATAAGTCGAAAACAAAAGATTATTTTAAAAAATTATTTATTTACCCAAAGTAAACAATTATTGTTTACTATGTAACACTCTCTGTTATTGTTTACCTAATTACATTATTTATACATTATTGTTTGTATATTGTTTACAAAATACATTTTGACAAAAATAAAACACATTTACAGTGATATAATACACTAACTAAATATATCAGTACTGCGCAATGTATTTTATAATTAATTTAACAATACCAAGTTAAGAACAATTTTAATAATTACCAGTGACCCCATGGGCTTGTCATATTTAAAATTATATGCAAATATAACACTTATCTTGATAATTTGTACGATTTATATAATTAATCCCTTAAATGCCGATTAAATACTATGGGATTCCCACCCCAGTGCCACCTTTTAACACGTAGGCGAACATATGCGGTGTATTGGAGGGGGGAGGGGATTGGAAAAGGAATACATAAGCGAATCCTCTAAAATAAGTAAATCCTTCGCAAACCCTGCCAAGGTCATTTTATTGCATTCCAAAGCTGTCGGAATAATTTTATGGATAGCAGTTCTCAGAAAAGATCGTACTTCGGAAAAACGTATATATACGTCCGGGGCAATTAACGCACTGTCTGAGCGAGACGTATGAAGAAGGGGGGGGAGGTGATGAAAGTTATGATTGAATACTGGGTCGAAAATATTGAAAGTTTGAGAAACTCTTGTGGTGCATCACTCATTTATTGCTTGTAGGTGGCGTTACCATTCATTCCCCATACAATACATAGTTTACCATTCACTGCATACATGTGGTGCAGCCATTCTACCATACTGCAAGTAGTTTACTATATTGTAAATAATTACCACTATTTTTATTATATATATATATATATATATATATATATAGTAGTTTTGTATATAGTACGTTGATTTGAATTCTAATAAAATTTCAGTTAACTTTATTTTTCCCACTCAGGTTCTCCACTTGTCAGCGCCAAAATACTTATCAGATAGGGGATGGAGGATCTATTGCAGATCCATATCCCTGTGACCTGAAGAAACGTTCTAATAAAATTGCTTAGCTTGTCCAGCTTGGTTGCTTGATTTAACTGAGTATGTGGATTAGAGTACGCCACACCCTGTGATATTCTGTAAAATTTCATATTTCCTTTTAAGGTATCCGACTACCCTAAAATCATGATTTTTTTCAAAAATTGACACAGATTTGTTTTATTTTATTTTATAGACCATCTTATTAGCTTCATAAAAATACCAAGCTTTTTGTTTTCCATTCACTAGAACAAAAACTACTAGTGTTTTAACTAAAGAAGATGCCATAACTTTTTACAAGATGTCAAACAATAAAATGCGTTTTACTCGA
>BMAV01019022.1:723092-759197 GCA_019973955.1 Trichonephila inaurata madagascariensis
ACCAATGGCCTTGTTAGTATCTTCCTATATGGCAGTCTTCATGGGAACTAAAATGTATTTTTGTCATATATCTCCCTTTTTTTTTATGAGTGAAAAACGTTTCTTGCAATCTTAAGGTACTTGGTGTGACTGAGTTCCCCCCGCTACCATTTTTGTTCCAAAATATTTTCTATGAACAGGCTACATTTTGCTCTTGTGAAAGACTTAGTGGTTTTTATAGCTGCTTTATAAGACTCATTATGGTTTATTAATGTAAATGAACAGAATACAAAAATTGAGAGACGTCTGAGATTCTATTGGATGAAGTTGAAACTGATCAAGTAAGGGAAGAACTAGAGGAAATAATGGATATTAATCATGATAGAAAAAGTAAATTTGCGAAAAACAATGAAAATGAGGCGTTTGAGTCTAAAGGAAGATTTTCAAATGCTACCTAAAGAAACTACATCAAAAAAGATGTGAAGACGCAGATGTACCACAAGACACATTGAGCCCTATCAAAAACTCACAAACAAGAAAAAGTTCAACATCCTTTTTGTTGATTATCTAAGGATAATAAAACTACAAGAACTTTATTAAAATATGACAATTTTGTCTGCAAATATCCTTCCTGTAATGTTGGTGAAAAGTGTCTGTGGTTTGTGTCCTTTATTTAAGTCATGCCAATTTAAAACTTTTTAGTTCAGTTTGATTGCATTTTTTTCTCAAATTATCAAAGAAAAATTGAAAAGTTCTTAAAAGTAGGTAAGAATACTTTATCATAATTAAAATATTCACTGGAATTACGATTTTTTTCTTAAACAAAATTAATTTTAAAATAAGGTTGGGGTGACTCCGTCACCCCGCGCGGCCTCTTATGTTTGTACCGATTGCGCATCTTCTCACGGGTTAAGAGCTTAAACGATATTGTTAATAAAATGATTAACTTAAATAAAAAGGACTTTAATTATTAATTAGATTTGTTTCAGTGATCTTGTGAGAAATCTAGAGTTGTAAAATTATAAAAATCAAGCTAGATCTATATATATATATATAATATTTTATCTCGATTGTTTCCACAAATTGTTTTATATACTGAAAAAAAAAGCCCGCTCTAAAAAGTTCAAACGATAGAACAGAATGAAAATCCTGCTTTCATACTGAAATAACTAAAAAATTAAGAAGGAGCCTCTAAACTTTTGGTACTTAACGTGGATTAGTATGTATATATTAATTTCCAAAAATATCAAATTTAAGAAAATATTTAAAATCGAGATTAAGGGTGTATTCTTTTAGAAATAACTATAAAATCTCAAGATATATCCTCTTCTGAAGTTTTCATTGAGTTAAAGAAAAGGTGATATTAAAAACACAAAAATTTATTCTTTATAGCTTAAGAAGCAAAAATGGAAGGTGAAACATTTTCGGAAGTAAAGGAAAAAAATACGAATTAAATTTTAAATTCAGGACATGTTGCATGATATGAAAAGAGCTATAAATAAATTATTGTGATCTTATTCTAATTTATTAAAAAATAACTTAAAGCAGTTTTAGAGTTTAAAAGCGAACATATACTTTCCTTTATAAATACTAATATGCCATTAAAAACTTATTACATTACATTCTATATTTTCTTAAAACTATAAGGAACTATATCATCTTTTAAAACTATATGTGGGAAAGTAATAAATTTAATCAGATATCATTGTTCTAAAATATATTTAGAGATTTTATAACGAATTTTCTCTTAACGCGAAACGAAAAGATTTCCCTTCTGGAAATGAACAAAATACCTCAAACATCAGCTACGCAGACGATATTTAAGAGGGGTGCGCAATGAAGGATGTGGTTTCATATGTTCCGTTGAAAGAAGGCTAACTTGTCTTTGAAATACCCTCAGAATAGCCTGTGACACAAGCTATTTTTGTTTATCTAAGCTACTTTCACCCTCCATCCCTTTATATGCTACACAAAAAAATATAATCTCTCATCAGTTGGCTTTAGAATTCGGTTACAGGCAAAACGATTTTACAAAATGGACGACATCTAACAATTTGTTGACAATGTTATGCTAAAAAAGACAATGAAAAGAAAAATCAGATTATTTTCCAAAAACTCAATAAATGTTTTGTTTTTCAAGAAACTTGAACACTTTGTATTTAATTTCATTAAGTTCTTGTAAATGTTTTTGTTTCATTGATTTCTATTAAGGCTGTCTTCGGTTAATGCTAAAGAATAGTACCAGAATTTGGAAAAATTTTTCAGATATAAAAGAAATGAAACATTAATATGATATAATGGCTTCACTATCCTTTAGAGCAGCGGTCGCCAAACTTTTTGATCTCACGGACCAGTAAATTCGTAATTTAAATCCCGCGTACCACTAATAGGATTTTTTAAGTGTTATATTATTGTTATGAATCGAATTATGTTTCAATGCATCTTAAAATATAGCTTAACATGATGAGTAAGTATATTCCACATTTTTCTGGGGACCAGCGAAATTTTCTCGTGGACCACCACTTTGGCGACCTCTGCTTTAGAGAGCAGAATTTTTTATTATACTTCCCGTCTTTAACCGAGTTTATTCATTTTTTCTGGTATAAAATGTATTTCGTGCTTTTTCTCCTAAACCGTAATGTTAAATAGGCTATGCCTTCACGTATTATAACAAAAAAGAAAGTATTCATGGAATATTTTGGCACTTTTAAAAATACTAAATTGTTATGAGTTATAATACTGCAAATTTTCATAGAAAGTGACGCCTTTTTTCTGTCTGAAAATGTGCTTCGCGTTTATTTCAAGCTCTCGTACTTTTACCGAAGACAGCCTTAAATACATGCATATATACATATCTACGTAAGAAAATATAGCTATAATAGAAATTTCATTGAATACATGTTTCTTTTTGCTATATCCTTTAACAGGAAATTGTTTTAACACGAAAAATATTTCAGTCCTCTCAGTTTCATGTTATGAACGATTTCCACTGTATCTGTCTTCTTCCTCGTCTATTCGGTAGGACTTACAGTTTCTTTCATTTACTCGTATCATGAATTCCTCTCCGAAACATTGTCACGATACGGAGCTGAAATCCGCGACTATTCATTCAGAAATTCGCCTCATTTAGGCTGCTATTTGCAGCAGGTGCTGAATGTATAATGGGGCATCCCATACTGATTTTGCATTCATCATACAAATTCTTGCACTTGTTTATACATGTGTTGCGTGACATTTGTTTTCTGTAGTGCAACTACATACTCACATGTGCATTTAGGTTATATTATCGATTCTGAGCGTGTTAATGATCATGGATCGATTCATAATCGTTACCATCGATATTTTTAACCTTGCAAGGTAGTGGTAATATATAATTTTAATTAATTTATTTTTTACCCTAAATTCAGGTTGATCACATGATAAATATAATCACATGTTCTCTATTGAAATCCAAGCAGAATTACATCAGACTTGTACCTGTTGCTTTACTTTTAGATAAAATTCCGAATTTGATAATTGGGTAAAGATGTTCAAGTGTTGAAATTTTGGAGAATATTCTAAGTTTTTCAAAATTAAAAAAGTATACAGGAGAGTCGGATATTACAGAATAGTCTGATAATATGGAATACCAAGGTTTTGGCTCTGTTTGTAGCTGCTAATGTGTGGGAAAACCTTGAAATACTGAAGAAAAACTCATAATGCATTGCAGTTAGAGTTGACCACTTGCTGTGGCCATACCACTCATTACAAAAAGAGTTTTCAAAAAATTTTGCAGGTAAGTTTTCAAACATTTTAACCCATTACTACACATGGGAATTCAACATTAAAGCTAAGCATAATGTGCAGTGAAAGAATTGTAGTTTGTAATACTGAGGTCGTTTTTTAGTTGACAATTTTTTGTACTTCAGTTTAAAGGTTCATTTTAAAAGATGGCATGTCGAGTATTATGGAATATCTAGCATTCCATAATACCAGGGATTAGTAGAGAAAGATTATATTTGAGATTTTTGTAAACAGTCTCGAAACAGAAATGACTTTTCCGTATTCTTAAAAATATGGCGCTTGTATTTAAAATAACTATGCTTCATGAAGTTTTAATAAGTTTTCCAATTGTTTAAACCGTTTATTCCATATTACTCGCGAATATTCCATAATACCCACCCTTTATCATTTTTCTTCAAAATAATTCTTTTAGATCGAAAAAAAATATCGTTTTAGTATATATACATGATGAATTTGGAGATTTTTATCAAAAAACCAGTAAAATTATTTTTAAAAATATATATAAATGGTATTCCATAATACCCTGTGTATGTGTGTGCTCTCATCTATACTATACGGCATTTTTAAATTGACAGCAAATTTTTTAACTTCGCACGTTATTAAAAAATACATAGTTTTTGAAAGAAAACTTCTACAAAAAGCAACCGTTTACGACATCGAAGCGTGGGAATTTAGTGGGTGGTATCACGTGATTGTCGATATCATGTGACTATGACGTCTTATGAATTTAGTCCATTATGATACTTTCTTAACAAAAACTTTAAAAAAATTATCAATTTAATTCTTGAGATTATGAAAGCGTGTTTTTTTAAACATTTTTAGTCATAACTATTTTTCTTCGTGTCACATTTTTTGTTGAGATACAGAAGATAAAGCATACGCCGTGGTACATCAAATAGGGATATTTTAAAGTTTTCTAACTTCTAATTTTGTGTGTGCTTTGCTATGCATTTTTATAGCTTTTAAAATATGCAAAACATCATTTTAAAGATATTTTCAAGAGTTAAAATCATCAAACTCAGTTTTTCCATAAAGAATATTTGTTCATATTTTTTTTCTTAATTTTCAGTGACGCATTTCAGAAATAACTGTGTGTGCATACACAAGCAATATGATTCAAGAATTAAATATATGAATATATACATATGTATAAAAGTTTTAAAATGTAGATTACTTCAAGAATATTGTTAATAATAATTGAATTTTCAAAATTTCTTTGTTAGTAAAATTTGCGAAGACAAAAAAATTTGAAAAAATAAATTTCTTTTTAAAAACAAGTATTAATTATTATGAAAAGTTTTTCAAAGGGTATAAAGTATTAGCAAAGTGTGTCTTCCATAATTTCTTATTTTTTTAAATTTTTAAATAATTTAAAATTGTTTTAGAGGAACTTTTTAAATAATTATCAACTTGTAAGATAACATATTTTTAGTTATCAAATAATTGAAGAAAAATTTGAAATTTTTTATTAAAAAAAAAGTATTTTTTTAATTAAATTTTAAAACGATTATGAAACTTCTAAATTTAAGGGCAAATTTTATTTGGAGATACTTAATATAAATCTTATAAAAATTTATAAAATATTCGTCCATAAATTTATATAAAATTATTAATCATATATTGGCTCAAGAAAATTGTTAAGCATTTTTAAACAATTTAATTGTTATCCTGAATTTCATTAGAATTTTTAATAATATTTCAAGAAAAGCTTTGAAATTCAATTTATATGATAAACTAATTTTTAAAATTTGTCACACTAGACTTTTAATGTAAAAAAGTATTATATTCTACATTACGAAATGTCAAAAAATATTATAAAAAAAAAAAAAAAAAAAAACAACATTTTCTCAATGTAAAAATTAAATTAATTTTTTTTTTACAAAATTCATAAATTAATTAATTATAATTTAAAAAAATAAAAAGCACGCTTTTACAGTTAATCGAAGTAAAAAGTAAAAAATAATTCTTAATATAAGAATAAAATGATTAACGAGAAAATTAATGTCATTGTGGGAAAAGCATGCGGTGCTCGATATCAATTGTTATAACTTCTTACTGGTGCTATTCCGAAATGCAAAGTTAATATAAAAATGCAGTACAAAGCCCCTCAAGCTTTTAACACAATTATATTAATTTTCTCGTTAATCATTTTATTCTTATATTAAAAATTATTTTTTTAAATTTTTTTAAACATAATTTATTTAAATTTTAAAAAAATTTAAAATTTTTAAATTTAATTTTTTTACATTAAAGTTTTTTTTTACATTTTGTTATGTAGAATATAAACCTTTTCTGAATTAAAAATTTAGTGTAACAAATTTTTAAAATTAGTTTATCATGGAAATAGAAAAAAAAAAAATTTCAATGCTTTACTTGAAATATTATTAAAAATTCTTTTCAAATTCAGGATAAAGATTAAATTATTTAAAAATGTTTAACAATTTTCTTGAGCCAATATGTAATTAATGATTTCATTTAAATTTATGGACGTATATTCTGTACATTTTTTTAAGTTTTTAAAAAGATTATATTAAATATTTCCAAATGTGAAATCTGCCTTTGAATTTTAAAGTTCCATAATTATTTCAAAATTTGACTAACAAAACATTTTTTTAATTACAAATTTTAAATTTTTCTTCAATTATTTGGTGATTACTAAAAATGTGTTTTCTGATCTATTACAAATTTATAATTATTAAAAAAGCTCCCAAACTTATAAAAGCGTGTTAAAAAAAACCTTTACAAAATGTGAAAAAAATGTTAAAATTTTAAATTTAAAAAATATATATTTTGCTTAAAATCGATAGGATTGATCATTCTTAAATATACTCTTAATATCAATGTGTTCCAAGTACTTCCTGACCTCTTTCTTAGTTTTTCACTGCCGAACGTGAACTTGTCGCTTCTTCCCTTGAAGGTAACTTAAAACTGACAAAGTTTGCAAAGCAGGGAAAATAGTTCTACAATGTTACTTCCTTTTCTTTGTAATAATATTACCCATTTTATGTTTAACATTTTAGTATACCTGCAGGCATCTAATAGGATTATTTAAATTAAAGTATCCGAACACATTCGGAGAAATTCTTTTAAAAAATAATATACTAAAACATTAACAAATGCTTTTTTAGGGATCAATACCAATAAATACTAATATTTACCTCTAACAATATATTTTTTTAAAAAAATATCTAAATTTTAGCAATATTTTTTAAAAATTTCAAAGTAATTAGAGAAAAACGTAATAAATTTATTTCAGTAAAAGTATTACTAAAACAAATCATAGATGTATTTATCTAGAGAATGTACTAAAATTTTAATGTTTTATTAAAATTTAAAAATTTTAGAGCTGATCGAGTAAATATTATAAGAAATGTGATATTCTTTATGAGACCTTTATTTAAATAACACGCCATAACTCGATATAAATATCAGGTTCAAAAAATTTTATAGAAATATATTCATAATATTTTGAGTTATCAGATTCACCATGATAGATTTTGAACGATTTAAATGTCCACTTCTGGTACATTAGACCCATTTCTGATTTTTCAAATTTTATAAAATTGATTGTAACTTGGCCTCTAGATCAGCGGTCGCCAAACCTTTTGACCTCACGGACCAGTAAATACATAATTTAAATCCCGCGGACCACTAATAAGATTTTTTAAGGGTTAAATATATTTTTAAGAAAAAAATTGTGATCTAAGGTCACATAAAATGTACCTAGTTAATAAAATGAAACTGTTAATTGTAACCAAATTATATTAGCTTTATTAATATACCATAATAAAATAAACAAAATCTGTAAAAACAAAACAACTAAAAAAAAGGCTTAAGTTTATCAAACTTTTAGCATTATACATTCCTATGAAATTGAGTTATTCCATGAAGTAGTAAGTTATTTAAATATTTTCATTTTAAAGCTGATTAATACAAATTAAAAAGTAATAATGGTTTAATTTTTTTTATTTTATGTTTCACTGCAAAGTCATAACAATATTAATTTTACTTATATTATTTGTTTTATTTAGATTTCAAAAGAATTAAATGTTTTTTAATTATTTCAAATAAAATAAAAATGCGAAGTATAATTAGTAATTTTAAGGGGACATGGTACGATTTACACAAAATGTTTTAATTTAATGATTCTCATAACATTTTTGGTTGCCTTCTATGTGTATGTATAATATAAAACAGATTTTGTGCTCAAAATTCCATAAAAAGCTAGCCATTTAATGTTTTAAGGAAAAAACATGAAACTTATGAAGTGATTTTAAAATGCTACTCATCTTACAAAAATTTACGTACATATATAAAATTTAAATTACAAGTACGTTAAACTATGTATAACAAAATTTGGTATGGGTTTTCTGCTAACATCGTTGACATTCGTACGATACTACTTTTTATGAATTCTTATTGAAAACTCCTTAAGAAATGAATAAATTCTAACTTAAATTATTTTTTAAAAATAAGTATTGCTTTGATTGAAAAATGCATACCAACTATTAGCAACAAGTGAAAAAAATTTCAAAGTATTAAGCACAATAGGAAGAAGGCCTTAGCATTTTAAATGAAGACAAACTAGTTATTTTATCTTTCTGAGATAAGTTAGTTTACAGTTTTGATTTTTCTATTGGAATGTGAATAAAAACAAACGTAAAAGTTGTCATAACTCTGCATTTTTTAAACTTAGAGCTTTCAAATTTTGTGAGTTTGTAGAAAAGTATATAAAAAATAATTTAGACTAAAGAAAATTAGATTTGATTTTTTGACCGATTTTTGTCAACTGAATCGTCTGTGTCTCCTAAAATACTTTATTATTAGTTTTAATTACAGTAACACCACATTAATGTGAATTAAGCCGGAGTAATGCAAATCCGGATTAAATAAAATAACCGGACTGTAAAATGAGACAAAATATTACTAATAAATACTCTGCAGAGTAAAAAAGAACATATATTTTGAAATAATATAAAAAAAAGAATACGAGGTAAAAAATAAGAACAATGCTCAAATGGAAAAAATTACGGAGAATTCAAAACAATACATATCTTAGTCGAATGTTTGAACAAAAAAAATCTACTTTAAACATGAGGTTTACTAATCGGAAATTTTTTAATAACTGACCGGATTAAGTGAAATCCGTTATAGATGCCCGGATGAATGAGGGTTTATTGTATTAAAAATTAATTGATATTTAGGGATAAAATTAATAAAGGATTTATTAATTATTTAAATTGCCTATTTTTATTAATAATAATTACTTTTATTTATAGAATTATTTTCTAATAAATATGATTGTTTTTTAAGATACTATTTCACAAAAAATTAACCATGAAATTTTTTTTTTAATGAAATTTCTTGACATTGCAGATTTGTAATCTTTTGTTTATGCATATATGATTATTAAATTTAATAATAACTAAATTAAATTATAAATTGAATTATTTAGCTTAACTTAATTATTTTTAAAAATTTAATTACAAAAATTTAATTAATTTAATTGTAACAATTTTATTTATAAATCAGAAATTTAATACTTCAATTAACCAATTTTAAATAATTTTCGCATAATGCATTAACTTAATATAGTGATTTTAAAATTTTAAATTGTGACCATAGATTACTTAATTCAAATTCATAATTAAATAAATATGTACCTTTTTTGCATTAAATTACAGATACTTTGTTAAAAGAAACACTATTACATTTTTAAGAAACGAATCCAGGTTCAAAATCGATGTGTAGATATATCGATAAAAATCATACATATATTACAGGGTAACATTTATCAATCCGCAATGTATCAAACATCTAGAAATTACTTTCATGAATTTTATCATTTTCACGTAAACAGATTTCTTTATTTTATTGAATACGAGATTTTTTTAATTCTAGAGAAAGCATTTTTAAAATGATTTAATTCTAAACTTTTACGGTTAACTTAGGAATATTTCTTATGTATTAAACAAATACCGTAAAATCCGGCGTATAACGCGCACTTTTAACACAAAAAATGAGATTGAAATTTACGGGTGCGCGTTATACGCCAGGTATAAAAACGATAGTTTCAAAAACAAAAGATGAGATGAGTATAAAAAAAATTAAAAAAAACTTCTACTTAGATCGGAATACTATATATTTGAAAGAAATGCATACCTAATGAAGTTAAGGGGTTCTGTTTCTAATATAGTATACTATTTTTTCAAAATCCTGCAATAATAACTCGAATAAATGACTTAAAAATATACAAGCATTGTACATGAACACTTCTAGTTCCTTTATAAGAAAGGGGGCGCGCGTTATACGGTGAATATACCTAAAAATTAAAAAATGCAGTTTTAAGTATGGGTGCGCGCTATACGCCGGATTTTACGGTAATATAAAACAAAATGAGTCAATTCCTACTTAGGTAAACAAAGAAAATTTTTATTTTAGTTACTTCTTAAATAGTTACAATTAATATAAATATGTGAATATACACATATATATGTCGCAGGGAAGTGACGAAGTTAGGAATTTCCTCAAATCCTTAAGGAATATGATCCGTTGACGGGAGATGTTAAAATAACGTCTCTTCAAGGTAATTTTCCTGATGAAAGTAAGTGATTTTATCAAATCCCTGAACTGTTTCAGTGAAATGATACCCCCATAGCTAAAAAAATGGCACCATAGGATTAACATAGGAATTGATATTTTAGTGTGTAAGCAACCGAGAGGAAAGATGTTATACGTCAAAAAATACCAGCCTAATTTTCTAATTATTTGTTAATTAGTTTCGAATAAATGATTTGTATTTCTATGACTATTGCTGTATTACTTACTACTACGTTTAATAATGCACCATGTCTGTTAAATAAACACTTTTAAACTCTTGACAGTATTATTTCATCATTTCACTGAAACAGCTCAGGGATTCGTTCAAATCCCTTAGTTTTATCAGAGAAATGACCTTCAAGCGACGTCATTTTAATATCTCCCGCCAACTGTACATCTCCTGTAGGGATTTGATGAAATTCCTAATTTCATCATTTTCCTGCGACATATACATATGGCAGAATCACAATATTAAGTGACAAAATAGAAAGCGATTTTCTTTGCAATTTTCCTTTTTCCTTTCTATATATGGTGTTTGACTTTTTTTGTTTTTGTTTGTTACTATTTATTCATTTATTAAATTTAATTATTCTAATAAAATAGTATAGTAATAAAGATAAATTACAGTTTAAAAAAATGTATTTGAATTTGAATGGATGAATAGAAAATATTTTATTAACGATTGAAAATTTATACAAGATGTATAATAAATAGTATATATATATATATAAATACATAGGGAGAGAAACGAACTAATTGTAGGAATTGAAACAATGCATCCATTTCAGATTTTAATTCAAGAAAATTTTCTGAGGGTGTTGTAAAATTTAGATAAATTTTAGGTAATATTCGTTATAGAGTTATCAGTAATTATTAACATTTTCATTTCTTTTTGTATAAAGATATGTAAATTTATCTTAGTCTTATTTATTTATACAGCTACCACATCAATCTTGAAATAAAAACATAGCAACATACCAATCTAACACATTCTGGCTGTATTGGTTTTGTTTTTAACTTGTTGAGCGATGAGTTTGCAGTTTGCTGTCAGCAGAGGAATTTCCACCTAGCACAAGCTAAGAAAAAAAAAAAAAAAAACTAGCTATTTCTTAATTTGTGTTTCTAAGAATATACAAATCTTTTTCCTTTAAAAAATTTAAGTTTAAAATAAAGAGAAGCCAAATTTGACTTAATTCAATTTTCGTTCCAATTGAAATCACGCGAAACATAAATATATGCATGTTTTAAATTTGAGAAGAATTTAAAGCGCAAAATAGTTCCACTTGACTATTCATAAACCAAAAAGATCGCCTAGGTAATTTATAATCTACTAAAATCAGATTAAATTATTTAGAACTAATAAAGACACGTTACTTTATTTATAATTTAAAAAAATAATTATAGATATTTATAGTGTAATAGGATTTAATTTAAGAAACATAAATTAGATATCCTGTATCCTGATAGTGTATAATTTTTAAAAATCCAACAGCTATGTACAATAATTTTGAGTTTTAAAAACTTTTTACTAATCTTGTCAAAATATGTCCAGATGGTTTAATTTTAATTCACATAGCTCCGTGAAAGGCTATTGGCAATGGATTTCATAATGTTGAACCACAGTCAAGAAAAGAGAAAGACACATGAGCTGGTACCTCCTCTCCAAACTACCCCACCACGCCAACGGGATGACTTGGATCCTCGACATATTTATAACGAGTATATCACCCTCTCAACGCATGAAACCATATAAGGGAGGAGGAAGGGGGAGTGAGTGAATGTTAATTTCGCACTATTTAGCTGCACTAGTGCTTTTGGCGACGGACCTCATAATTTTGAACCTTGGTCAAGTGACGAGGACGACACCTGAGCTGGCAACTCCCTCTCTTAACTTCCACAGCAATGGGAGGACGTTTGAGATTTAACATGCATCGCCCTCTGCACAGTGAGTCTTCAGCGGTACCAGGCTCGAACTCATGACACGCCGGCCACGAGTGCGTTATCTTGACCACTAAACTACCGCGGCCACGGGGAGGAAGGTCAAATTATAGTGAGATCAATGGCCGGCCATGTTGATTAATTGATTAAACTAAATTAAATTTGCATCGCACTCTGAAACAACACGTGTGTTATTGGCAACGGGCTTCGTAATCTTGAGCCATGGTGAAGTGACGACACTTGAACTAGCACCTCCTCATCGAAACTGCCACATCATACCAATGGGAGGACTTCAGGCCGTGACAGATATACCGTGTGTCAGCTCTCTACACGGAGGGTCTTCAGGGGCACTAGGTTTTGAACCAGCGGCTCGACAACGTTAGACGCGAGTTCGAGATCTTGAGCACTCAACTATCAAGGCCACATTAAGTGGGAGAGAATTAGGGTCATTCTAATACAAACAATTCCTTACATTTTCTGATCCATGGCAGTAGCGCACACAGGAATTTTTCAAAGGGGAGGTAGGATCCCGAGTCGAAAGTCCACCATTCTTGTATCATGCTCCTTTCGATTTTGTCGATTTTCGGGAACAAAACACAGTAAAAAACTAATTATTGAATAAATAATTAGCATTAATTAATAAAATTAATCATTAATAACAAATGCTTATTTAAATTGTACGTACTATATACTCAACCGGGAAAAAATCGAGGGCTTTGGGTGAAGGGAGGGTTCGGGCCCCCCCCGGGCCCCCCCCCCCCCCTTTCCTTGTGTGCGCCACTGATCCATGGACTTGTATTCTGTAAAAAAAAATTCGAGAAAATACGTGATCATGGATTCCTTTATTACATATACGCATTATATACAGTAGAACGTCGTTTATCCGTTTATTATCCGGAGAGTCAAATATCCGAACCAGTCTTTTCAGAGACCTTGCAGCGAAAAAACGAAGGTGTAAAATGGTACAGCGAAAAATAAGTGATTATTTTCCACAATAAAGGTAAAATTGCGACATTTTGCACCTATTTTGCTTTTTCTTCAAGCACGTTTCCCGCATGTGATGATTTTCAATATTCGTATAGTGTCCGGTTACACATACTCCATGGATCGCATACGGTTTTCGGTTATCCGAACAATCACGTATCCGAACGGTGTCCGGTGCCAATTGGTTCGGATAAACGACGTTCTACTGTACATATATGCATAACAAAAATTGACGAATGAAACTAGTTCATATATTGTTGATGGTATCTTTTTAATATTATTTTCCTTTTTAAAAGGTAATGTATGACGTTTCTCTACAAGGGTGTAACAGTCATAAAACGTTTCTAAATAGCTATAAACTACTTTATTAAAGTCGTTAATATAGCAATACATTTTAATCGTAATATATCGAAGTCAAATGGTATTTGTTTTATTATTGTATTCAGAATTCAATTAAATAAGGAAAATAATTTTTAATTAATAAAAGCAAGTATTTTCTAGTTATAATGGGGTTTTTTTTAACGTTTCAATTTTTTATTTGTTTAATGAAAAATCGTTGTTTAATTACTTTATTTCCTTAATTATAAACGAATTTTGACGGTTAAAAAATTGTACATGTTAAAATGATCATAGTGAAAATGAACTCTCTGAACTAAATAGTCATAAATTCAATATTTTAAGTAATTTGTGCAAGTTTAAAATGTGCTATATCGTACGTCTTTAAGGCATAATAGAATTTAAAAGTTCATTAATTGAAAGGTCCTATGATAAAAATGAAAATCGCCAAAAAGTTAGAAATTGGTTTAATTTAAATAAATATAATGTAAAGTAAAAGATAATGTAAAAAAAAAAAAATCTGAGGCTGCTAAAGAATTGTATTTTAGAAATAAACTTTTTTTTATAAAAAAGAAGCATCAATGCAAACGTTTTTTTTTTAAAGAAATTAATCAAAAGTATATAAGTTAATCCCATCTTATTTACTGCTCTCAATTGCCTGTGACAAACTGTTTCAACGCAAGCGTTTAACTCAAAAAGTGACAAAAAAAAAAAAAAAAAACTGTTTTCGAAAAAATATTTTCCGAGAAAGAAACAAAATTCTTTCAATAAACAACCATTAAATGTTTTCAAAAAATGCTTTATTTCAGAAACCAGCATATATCCATTACTAAACGATCAATTTCCAGAAAATATTAAAGGAGTAAAAAAATTATAATATTAACGCAAGCAGTAAACATAAACAATAAAAAAATCCAACCTCAAAACCACAATAATAGCCAGCGCAAAGCGGTTAGACGAAAGCATTTAAAAAAAAAAAAGCAGCCGGCGACGGTTCTTCAAAACTTTCTCTTCGGAAAGATAGAAACGGGCTCGCTCAGAAAATACATATTTGAATGCTACAGCCACAAACTGACATATCTTCTTCTCTAAAATGGCTGCCAAACACAAAACAAAACAAAGTAGCAGAGCGATCTGTTAAAAACTTTTATCTTTCGGGTAAGGGAGACAAGAAATAAAAGAACATCACCAGCAAAACGAAAGAGTAAAAAACAAAAAACAAAGAAAATAAAAAAAAGAAAAAGAGTTAGAAACAGTCTAAGAGCCATGGACGTATGACCTTGTATCATCCTAGGCAGAGGGATCTAAATTTGTCTCTTATTCTCTGTTTACCCAGCAGGTGCGTATGACGTCACAAACACTGGGCGAATCGCAGCCAGGAATAACAACGACCACATCCGCGTCTGGAAAGTAGTGCGCCGCAGAAAATTCGCCGATCGAAAAAAAACTTCGCAAAAAACTCGAAAAAAAGTTCATTTTTGGGAATCATAGATACTTTTTAGCCTCTAAAATCCAGGTTTTAGTAAGTTTTTTGAAAGATGGCGGCGGAGGGATATATTTTTATTTACACGCCGGTTTCATAACACGCGAATGCGAGCTCACTGTTAAAGAGTAGAGAGATAGAGAGAATTCTACGCATTGCCGCCTACTGTTAACTCTACATTGTTCCAGTAAATATGGAGGTGAGTTCTTAAGAAATTAATCATTCCGAGATATTACCGGGGGTGACATGGTGCAAACTGTCGTCTGCTGTCAGACGATATCGAACGGGGGGGATGGGACAAATCTAACGGTTGTAGAATCTAACGGCGGTCATCGCGAATTGCCGGCTTTTCAATCGTGTGCTCTTCAGCGATGCATTTATAATTAGTGTTACACAATAGCGGCGGTGACGTCATTAAATATCGTTTGGTGCACCCTTTGAACCGCTAAGTTTTCGGAAATGAAATAAAATAAAAAATTGCGCTCTTTCTTAGTACCCTGTTTCTTTTTATGAAAGTTTTCTAAAACGGAATATTTCTTCCCCCTTTTTTTTTTTTGAAGAAAAATATTTTGGAAAATATTTTTTATATATATAAAATTTTATGTAAAGAATAAGAACACAGAATGCTTCGGGGAATTTTATGCAGTGAATGGACTGTTCGTTACAATGGTTTTTTTTCTCCAATGCGTCCGGTGTAAGAACGGTTTGAGTTGAGTCGCTTTGCCGGTGAAAGAGAAAAAAAGATGCCGGGAGAGAGCGCGTGGTTTACGGCGTGTTCGTCAGCGGTGTCGCCGGCGGCTCTTGTGCATTCGCTGTAGATTTTTTTTTTCTTTTTATACAAGTTGACACATTTATTCGTATTGATTGTTCGCTGTGTGAAGTTGAGTTTTTCAATCTTTTGTAAGCTTGAATGTGGAGTTTTTTTTAATAAAAAGAAGAATTTATCCTTGCTTTTGAAACTAACTTTTAAACTTTTATTTTGAAAAGTTTTGTACTGATTTTTCAATTTTAGATTTTGAAAGACGCTTTCGATATTTTGTCATGCTTCTGTCAAGCAATCCTAAAGTATTAATTATAATAAGATGTATATTATTATAAGTATTTAAACAAAAATTAACTGATAGTTATTTTGTTTCTGTATATTTAACTTGAATTTTTTAAAAAACTTGTGAATGTAATATCAGTAATAAATACGAAAAAGTTAAATGCAGTGAATTTTTTTAAACATTGAATTAATTAATCTCTTTTTAATTTGAAAAATATTCTTAAAAAATTTTTATTTATGGAAGCAAGCACACACATACTATTTGATAAATTTAATTTAATAGATTTTCTGTTCATTAAGTTTTTCAATGTAGTGATATTAAATGAAAAGTGTTAGTTGTAATATTGCTTTTTATTTAGTAATTTTGCCCTTTCCTGAGATAATCAGTACCTTAGAAACAAAACAGGAAATGAATCATTGTTTTAAAATGTGATAAAATAGTGCGTATAAAAATGAGAGATAAACTTCTTGACTGTTCCTGGAGAATAAAGAACTCATTAATGTAATCATTTCAATTTTTTTTAATTTAAAAATTTTTTCAATTTCATGTTTTTTGTAGTGTTGTTCAAGCTCTCTTAAACTATTTATTCTTTCCTTTGAATTTTAGTTATTTAAATTTTTTTTTATGTTTTAAAATATAATTTAAAATTGTTACAAGAGTCATCTTTGTTAGCTTTACTTTAAAAGATAATGGAATCATTGTTTTGAAAAATTTAAAAAGATTTTATTTAATACATTGTACTTTTTAAAATTAATAAGATATTTACTTTGAGTTGGATTTTGATTTTAGTTTAGCTAGGGACACAAAAACTTGTGTGAAAACTGTATGAAATGGAATGTTTATATTTCATTTCATATTTATTGTATGTGTAATTTATGATGATCATAGCATTAATATTTAGATTTGCACTATAGTTTGTTTTGTCAAAATTTATGAAATCATTGTGTTGAGTGTTCTATGCTTAAAATACAATGATGAAAATTATATCATTGCATACTCTGCAGAATTGTTTTTAACAAAATTCGTCCGTAATACTTTTTAAAAAAAGATTTTCATTGAAATAGAATTTCATTAAAATGGAATAAATTATATGAAATTCACATACTAATACTTTAAATAGAGCAATGTGTAATAAAAATTGAATTACCTACATTGTCATATAATCTTTCTGAATTTTTTTTTTTAATTTGACTTAAAATATTTTAAATTAAAAGTTTTGATTGAAAGTTTTAAAAATGTATTTGTTAAATAAGACTTTAAATAATTCAAGCATTATAATTAATTTTAACCCAGCTTCTTTTAAACATTTCTCTTAACATTTTATGCTAAAGATGGCATTTGTAACAAAAAAAATTCGTATTACTTTTTAAGAATATTTAATGTAAATTCTAATATTTCTTTTTGATCTTTGATTTTGAAATACAAATAATCTTGGTAAAGGTAAAAGCATGTTTTTTTGACAAACTAATTACAATAATAAAATTTTTCAATTTTTTTTTTATAAGTTTATGATTTTCTTTTTAACTTTTGGAAGGATTAGAGATAAAATGGTACTTTGATTTTTTTTTCTTTTTTGCTTTAGGTGTTATTTTCTCTGAAATTTACATTTATTTCTGAATAGTGAATTTCTTGCATGAAACAATTAACACAATAAAAAACCTCATTATTATAATTTCTATTTCTTTTATTACTGATTTTCTTAACCATAAATTTATTATTTTTTTTACCGTCTTTATGAAATACGCTCGAAAAATAAATTCTATAAATCAAAATATATTCGTGATCAGGATTTCGATGAGTTATTAATTAAAAAATCTCAAGGTTTGGGGAAAATTCCTGGGGAAAAATAGAAACAATTTTTCGTTAACTACTAATTATAGAACTTCTGATGACTAGATTTGATAATTAGTATTACGTAAAATAATTGACTGTTCATTAGTTATGTAAGGGCTTTGATGACTTCCGCACTAAGTTCCCGAGTTCGTAGCGTAAATGTTAATCAGTACTCAGTAATTAATATAGATGTCGCTTTAATCTTTTAAATATTGTTCAGAAATATAGGGTTTCTTCGCCAATAGTCGCTATTTTTTAATTTAAATAAATAAATGTTTGAACTGATTTGTTCTGTAAAATTCTATGTTTGAGGTAAATTTATATTTTATCACTTTTTATTAGTGAAAAAAGAGATACTTTTGCACTATTTAATTAAAACTTTCTTTTTGGTGGCTCTAGTGAATTTTAAGTTAAGGTTCAATGTTAACTATTAACTAATTTTTTTTAAAAAAAATGTGATCCTTTTTAATTAAGTTATTTTAAAACTATTTACGTTTTAAGACATTGAAAGAATTTACCTTTGTAGTAAGTACAATGTTTATTACAATAGTAGTGAAACAAAATCGAGAAAATTTAATTATTACACAAAAAGGAAATATATCTAATGTAATGTAATTTTTTTTTTAAAAAAAATGGAATCTATTCAAACCTTAGTTTTATTACTTATTAAAAAATGGATATTATTTTAAAAATTTATCATTCAAAATGATGGAAAAGTATGATTAAATAATTTACGATTTAAATTTAGAAGTCTTTTGACAAAGGAAATAAAAATTTAATGCGTTGTGTGTGATGTAAAGGATTTTAATATTAAATCTTAAAAACAAGGACTTATGCACTAAAGTACCGAAAATTGTAAAATACCTCCCAGTATCGCGTTTTATCTCTTTTTGTGTGCAGCAACTCGACGTGGCTTTTAGTCTACAAGTCATCGTAAGTCACCTGAAGAAATATTCAGGCATCCTGCCCTACAACTGTCAATAATATCGAAAGTTCTGCTGAGAACATGATTGAAGACATGAACTTAAAAACATGTCCCATATATGTTTGATGGGACTCATGCCTGACAATCTATAGGTAAACCACAAATCATTCGGGGGAACTTCTCCGCAGTGTTTCCGTCCAATCCAATTTTGAATGATTTTGGCCTGGTGACATGGAGCTTCGTTATCCTGGAAAATTATATTGCTGTTTAGGTATACAAAGTTCATGAATGACTGAAAATGGTCTCGAAGTAATTGAATATAAAAATTTTCAGTCAATAAATGGTTCAGTTTAACTAGAGAATCCAACCTATGTTATGTAAAAACATTCCACACAATTACGCTGTCACAGTACCTTGTTGACAGTTTGTATCCTTGACTTCCGGAGGTCTATGCCATATTCCAAAACGTACCGTGAGCACTTTTCAACTGGAATTGTGACTCCTCTGTCCCAGCAGTGGTTTTGCAATCATCTAGAATATCCTCACGACCCTTAGCAATTTGGTGCTAATTCCGATGTCATGTTGTTAATAAAAGAACTTTTGTCTGTCTTTTGCTACCATATCCCCAAAACATCAAAATTTTGCTGTACTATCCTAACGGTCAGGTGTGTCGTACATTCAACATTGATTATTACTCTTAGTTGACATAATTTGAATCACATAAACGTCACTGATCTTCGGTCATCAAGTACACGCTGTCGGTCATTGTTTTGTTCATGATGGTATGCAATGCATGAAATTAAACATTTTCAGTACATTCTGGACACTGTGTGTACAAGTATTAAATATCCTAACCGTTTCCGAAATGGATGACTTATATCTCTTTCTTTCAAACTAGCGTCCCGCGTTCAAAGTTTTTTATATCGCATCATGTGACCATAAATCACGCAAGAAAAATTATCACATGAATTGCTTATGTGTGAATTCAAATGAAAGCTTCGTCGAAGCACTGCCCCCCAACCCCATTTATATATTCCTTAAGCCAATGGTTCATTAAGTATGATACGAGACCACGGGGGAACGTATAGTGACACTTGGGGATCCGCGAAATAAGTAGGCCCATGATATATGTAACGAAATACTTTAAATTATTTTTGTCTCAGGGGTGCTGTATCAAAAATATTTGTTGACCACTGCCTTAAGCAATTCTACTGTTGTGTGAATATTTGCATATAACTATTCTATGAACTTTGACACATCATTATATATATAAATTTTATTCATCCAATAAAAAAATGTAGCCTTAAAAATGTAACTTAAATGCATATAGAGAGAAAGAATAGGATTAGGATTATATTTTACAAAATATAAATTGATTTATATTCTTATAAATGAAAACAAATAAAATAATTTATTCTAAGTTTCCATGATACTACAACCATTCGGAAACTTAAGAAAATAATGCTTACTCATTATAGGTAATTTTTTAATAAATTTAAATTATGTAACTCATTAATTTTTGAATCCTTAAAATATAGCTACAATGTATTGTCTTCTTGAATATTTGTTGCAAGAATTATAATAATTTATCTTTAAGCCTCATTAAACGTAAATATTTTGTGAAAATTAAATTCTTTCTTGCACTTAAATAGAAAAGGATATTGAAGCTTTTGGATATTTAACCATTTCCGGATATACCTGTTCTGCTTTCTCATTAAAAAAATAGGAGATAAATAAGCCTGGCATGCATTTTGAGTAATATTTATCAAATAAACCTTGAAAGGTGCTTATTTTTCGATTTGTTTATGATTAAGAGAAATTTGTATAGATAACATATGCACCTCGCCTGTTTAGTAACAAAAGGGGTAGTTATCCATAATCGTATCACTTGATCACATATTGTGATAGCATTTCGTAAAAAGAAACCCATTGATCAATTTCGTGCTAACGTTTCATTTCGTAAAATATATTGGATGACAGTTGTTTTAATATTGTGCTCAAACAACCTTGAACTTGCTTTATCGCTCAACTTTTTCCAACCGTTCCGGGCATATATCCCTAAACCGTTATTCATACAATTTTCCTTGTTACATTTGACATTTGTACTGTTTTTGCTTACGTAAACCCTTCCGTAGTTGTGGTACAACATACACGTAGATTTGGTCCGACTCTAGCCATCTAAATGTAAAATCATCATGGGTACAGAAGACAAAGTGGTTGATGAAAAACGACTGAATTGTTCATTCAAAACTTTCTTCCGTAGTTTCAGAACAATAAAAAATGGCCGCCTTTTATTTTATTAACTAAATATGTACCTTCAGAAAATTTTTTCCTTAAATGAAAAGGGAAAATGTATCGAATAAAAAGTAATAATTGTACATTCTTCAGGTTACTGAAGCTTTAATGACTGATATTAACCAAGCTATGTATTGAGGCTACAGTATTGAACCCATAGATATACATGTATAGTTAATTAGAAACCCAACATGTTCCCATTGTAAATAATTTTTGCTATTTATAGTATCAGTACCTTATGCAATGGGAAGGGAGTTGGGGGGGGGGCTCAAACTCCTCTCATTGATAAACAGATTTTTAATTGTTAGCATAAAGATTACGTCACGGTGCTTTTGTCTACGTTTATTAAAATGTAACCTATCCCCTGAAAGAAGACTGTGTACGCCATTGTATTGTATATTAATCTAGAAAAAATAAAAAGGGACATATTTAGAATTAAAACACGTCTCATTTCTCATTCAATTCCTACTATTAGCTCACAATCTCTCTATATTTATATATTTATTTATTTATCTTGGTGGAATTTTCATTCGTTAATAAAATACATTTTAAAGCGCTCAATTGAGCTGAAATTTTATACACAGGATTATTTTGGATGACAATACAATAATATAATAATAATTAATTAAAATTAATTGATTGAAACTAATTATTTAAAGAATTACAAATACAACAACGTTGGCATCATTTTTGGCGACTTAGCGACCCTTTTGGCGACTTGTGTCAAAACTTGAAAAGGTTTTATTCTCACGTGTTAAAGTATTCAGTTAAACTGAAATTTTACATAGGGGATTGTTTTGGATGACAATACGTACTTTAATGATAATTAATAAAAATTAATTACCACTTAATGTTGTGGTTCTGTCATATGTATATACATACTTATATTAATTGTAATAATTCAACAAAAAGTAGCTAAAACAAAATTTTTCTTTGTTGATCTAAGTAGGAAGTGACTTAAGTTTTTTTTTTACATTACTTGTTTTTAAAAAATTTCTTTGCGAGTTCTCTCTATAAAAAGCTATTTACTTAAATTTCAGTTTTAAATGTCAAAACCAAATTAAATATAAATTAATCTTTAAAATGCGGTGGTACGTAATGTTCAGAAGAATCCAGGGACATTTTGCCCCCCCCCCTCCTTTTTTTGGTCCCTGAAGAATTTTTCTGACCTTTTATACTACTATTTTACTGTAGCAGTTAAATGCACCGAAGCCAAGGGAAAAGAGAGAAAAAAAAAATTGCAGCACTGCAAAATGTTCTGCCGAGATGTAGACCGCCTTAGATGTCGAAACAGTCATATTTTAGTTTATATAATTAACTGTTTTTATTAATTTAATTTATTTTACAGTTTAAGATTTGGAAACTATTTTCTGGAGACTTCTTTTACATTTTGTATTTATATTAAGCTTTTTAAAACCTGTACAGCATGCACAAACAAGAGCACACAAGAAAGAAGTGCAAATATTCAATGTAGAAAATTTAAAATATTGTATGTTATTCAAAGAATAATATAAACTAAAATAAATGCGCAAAATTTAAGATTTTCGAATTATTTATTATTACTGAGTCGCACATACATAAAAAAAAATGCGTACACTTTTTAATTTATTACTCAAACTGGAGTTTTATGAAACTGAGAAGAGAAATAAGATAATTGTACTTGACAAATAGAATGCAAAAGTTCTGTGTATATATCTCGAATAATAAAATCTTATTTTTTCAAAATAGCCCAGAAAAATCAAATTCATTGTTTAATTTTTTTTAAAGAAAGGGGAAAACGATTAAAACTATCTGTTCGAAGAAAGCTTCAAATTTAGAATCATTGCTTAAAATCATTTCTTAATTTGCTTCCGTAAAAAATGAAATTTTTTAATTTAGAAAAAAATTCGGGATGTTTTTTTTGTAAAATCTATTTTGAATTTTCTTCCTGGTTCTCCTTTGTACATCATTTTCTGATATTTCTCATAGAACGAAAACATTTACAAGTGCAAACTTTATTCTACTATTTTTCATCTTTTGTCTTTTGATACTGTAGCTCTAAAATAAAAATTCTCTATTTTCATTGCCTCTCAATGCTAACATAAGGCTGTTGGCGAAAGATTTTATTATAAACTATATGCTAAAAATCTGGATAAAATACACAACTCATACCTCATAACCATTTACTCGTCACACCGCATGAAGGACATTGACGCCTAATTTAATTTACCTGTATGACGATCCTTGATTCAGGAATCAAATGTATTCGCTATAAAATCCTTGAATATTTAATAATATTGTATAGTCCCCGTTTTTAAAACTGATTAATTTTTTTTAAAAAGCATGAATAATTCTTTGTGGACTTTGCGGAGCGGAGAATAGTTATAAATATATAACATTAATTGGCCCTTAATTAATGATATATTAATTAATATCAAATTAATACCTTGATAATTTTTGCGACGACTGTGCAAAAATTAAATATTCATTGGTTATTAAAAATATTTTCTTTTTCCTCATTTTCAACAGTTGGTAAAATAAATTTCTCGTTTAGTTATTTTTACTATGTAAAATACGTAAGTTAAAAAAAAATTAGGTGCGAGACATTTTTTTTTATTTTATAGATCGTAACTGATGCTTTAAAGTTGAATTTTATGAATTTTTTTTCATATTTTTATACTTCTATTTTTTTTTTTTTTTTTTTTTTTTGTAAATATTTTTCTATTGGACATTTTTTAATTTTTTAAAAATAAAAGGTTTAGAAAAGATTAATTAGTCGAATTAGTTGATGGATAAATATCGTCTTCCTATTGTAAGATTAACTGAAGTACTTAAACTAATAATTCTTTAAGAATAATATGCTTAATTTAATTTAAATTATAAAAATTGGATAATTTTATGTATTTTAAAACATTTTCTTTCAATTTATAGAATTATCGGTACTTTTCTGTTTTGTCGGCGCAAGCAATAAAATCGCCAAAAATGATACAACTGACGCCATAGGAATATTTTTGTTGGTAACCTTTTACCACCACATTTCAAAACAATTCGCGGTCTTTTCTTATCAGTTAAGTCTTTTTCGTAATAAATCAAAAACAAATGAAAAACAATAAGAACTAACATTTGTAACATTTTTTGTGTGTATATTGTGTATTGTCGCCAATAATGCCTGCTTTGCGAGATTTGCGTCGACAAAACGGAAAAGTGCCGCATTACCTTTAAATAATGTTGTACATTCGAATTTTTCAAACAGTCAAATGTTTTCTAATTAGATAGGATGGAAATATGCAATAAGATTGATATCAACATATTTTAAATGGACATATTGTAATTGAATTTGCTTAAACAAAAAAAAAAAAAAAGGAGTCTTATAAGTAATACTTAACATTTACTAGAATTCTAACACCGCAAAATTAATTTATCTTTTTCTACAGGAAAAAAAATTTCAGCATTCACCGCTATATAACTGTGCATAATAATATAATCCATCTCAGTACATTTATTTAACAAGGATTGATTATATTATCATCTATTATCAGATTTATTTAAATTATTCCGGCGAATTATTGCGTGACTAAAAAGACATTTTGCAATTCCGTGTTCCGATATCTTTATTGCACCATTATTAATTAGTTATACAAAATCGGTTTTGGACTTTATTTGTTTTATTAAGTGGTGAAATTGCGTTACTTGGTATATTGTGTAACAGCGATGAGATGAATTTGAAGTAATAGGTGAAATTTTATAGTGAAGGGCAATGATTTGTGATACTTTTTAGTAATAGGTTATCTAACAATATTATATTACGTACTCTATTTTTACAGTTTTGTTGTGCTACTGTTATAAGCTATAAATTTCTGTTCTTTTTATCAAACTTGTATTTTCGTTTTCATTTTTTTTTTTTACTTAAAATATATTTTTAAAAACCAAATCTGGAAGAAATTATCGTATATCAGCATTTAACTACAGAATATCTTTGAACTGATAATAGTTATTTCCAGGTTTCATAAATGAAATTTATTTCGAAAAATTATTCCAGTATTAGAATGGGGGAGAAATTTTTCAATTTGGAAATGTGCCCGTTTCTTAACAAAATTGTTGATAAGAATCGGGCGCTTATGCTTAATTTTAATTATTTGTTTATATTTTTAACAATTAAAATAAGTTTTAAATTTTGCGAATAAAATGGTTTTTTTATGCAGATGATATTTATGAAATATATTCATGACATACTGCATTTCTTCAAATTGAGCTTAAGTTCATTCAATGTCAAATAAAAGAAACATTGAAACGAAGTAAATGTACATGTTTTAAAAATGGCTTCTTATGTTGTTTTCATAATATCCATTTCGCATCTGTTTTCTGTAAATCTCTTTCTGTTAAATGTCTACAGTACTTATAACGCTGTGCAACCTTCTGCGTTTTCAAAATAAATTAAAGTAAATGTTTTACTTCGTATTTTTTTTTAAACTTTTTTTTTGTTCTGTCATTCTGTGTTCATTTTGAGTTGCTTTATCATTCTTACTATGTTACCAAAATGTAAAAATTAGGTTGTTAAAATTTATCTAATAAGATGTTATATAAAAAAGTAATAAATTCTAAAATTTCGTAAAAATTTAGAATTTATGCAGATATTATTAGGATGATGATGTCATTTTGCAAACAAAAATAATATTTCTTATGAAGGTAATACTTTCTTTTTCAGCATTTGTAAACACATGTTTATAATTACTTATGTAATTTAAAACAATTCTCAGTTTTTAAAATACATTATTTGGTGTATGCTTTTAGAATAAAAAGCACGTTTCGGATTTGTAATACCTAATCCCGCTTTTTTTTCTTTTTATGGTATTCAAGTTTATTCTAGATCAATTGATGTTTCCAACTACGATGCATATATTCTTAGGTTTATATAATCAGTAAAATATACGCCTGCAGTTCAAATATTCGTTTTTGACTACTAAGCTCGAAACAATTCTTTCATATATTGCTGAGTTACACCTATAAAAAATTCTAAAATATTCTTAAAGTAAAATTCTGTTTGCAATAAAGATAAATGGAGATAATTTATTTGCTGTGAATTATTTAAGTCAGAATAGCCTAGTATCTATAAATAAGATACTAAAGTTCCATTATATTCATATGTTTTTACACAAATTATTTTTTACGTATTTAGCAACGACAAGAAAATTAATGATTTCGAATTTAATTTCAAAAATTTACTCTCTTCTAAATAAAGAGCGAGATAACATTCATATAACTTGACAATTCAAATAGCTAGGAAATAAAAACAGAATAATGGATATATGCATTCGATTCTAAGCTATATTTTTTACTTAAAAAATCCAATTTTAATTCCCATTTAATCAATTAAATTAAGTAATTAATAATCTTTGTAAATCGAAAATTCTTCGCCACACAGATGTAATTTTATAGCGCAAAACAAGAACTTTTTTTTTAATCTAGATTAATTTGGATTCTAAATTGTCCAAATTAAAAGAAAATTAGTTATAAACAAAATAAGTAAAATGTGCCAAGAATCATAGTTAAACATTGTACACTAAAAAGAACATTTATTTGAAAGAAATGTAATCAAATTTAAAATCTAATGGTAAAAAATTGTACAAAAGATATAACTCCAATCTATATGGTTGGAAAACCTTTGGTTCGAATAATATGGTTAAAATCATGTGTATCCCATCATATTAATATAGTTGGGATAACTTTTGGGTAAACAAAACTTTTAAGTAGCTTTAGGTTTATTAGTTAATTTATTTCTATTAACAATGAATTTTTTATGGCATTATGGATTCTAATGAGGGTTTACTGTATAGGGAAGAAATTGAAATTCATAAATTAGAACTAGAATTCTTAACTTGGGATGCGAGATGTATAAAAAATTAATAAAGTATAAATTCAAAATTTTTAATTAGGTATCATAACAAAAATAGAGCTTTTTAGTAACAACTCAGTTACCTTATAGGCTATACAATTATACGAGTGGAGTAACGTACACCCCGCATCTTGGGGGGGGGGGGGGCGCACCCCTTGTAAGATTCGGTTTAGGCTCAAAACCTGAATTTGCAAGGGAGTCCTAATATTCTCCGTTACGCCACTGATTTATACAATACTTTTTTTAAAGAAATTATCAAGTATTATAAAGTGGTTAACAAGATCATATATGATTCACAAGAATTGCAAAAGGGTAAAAATTTATAGAGAGGGTATTACGGCCGCAAGTTCTATATCGGGTTCATTATCATCGTAATTTGGGTACATTACAAATTTAAACCTGGGGTACGTAAAAAACAGTGACCAAAGGGTACAATTGATAGAAAGTTCTTAAGAACTAGATCACAGTTTCCCAAAGTGGTTCCTACGAACCCCTCTGACTGTTTAGAGGTTCGTGGAAAATTAAAATTTGAAGGTGGGTTGACAACTTTAAAAGGCTTTTGAAAGGTTTGATATAAAAAATATCTGGGACATATTTTCATTATTATCAAAGTGAAAATAGTTACGATATTTACATGTTAAAAATTTTAGAGTAAAATATTATAGATAGGCACATAAAATACAAGTAATGACAAACGTCGCACGATAAAAGTCGAGCCTATCGCGGGTACGGCCGTTTATGCAGGTTTAATTTGGAGCGGAAATGTGCCTACACATGCCATTACATGTAGCATCGCCGCATATAGCCGTTACGTGTAGTTATTGCATGTAAAATTTCCGCTATGTGCAATAACTTGTCTAAAATATAGCAGCATCACTAAGTCCGGAGATGTGAAATGAAAACAACAATTTTTTCTTAGTCCTAAACCAAAGTATTATTTTTGTATAAATGGCATAAGGGAGAATATCAGGGCCCTCACCGCAAAGTTAGATTTCGGGCCCCAAGCCAAACTTAGCGTTATTCAGGCTTTGGGCTCCCTAGAATTCTGCCCTCCCCCCTCCCGGTGATGCGGGAGTTGCAGGAATGTACGTACATACTGCTTGTATTTTTAAGATAAAGTATGTTACGTAAGTATTTTTTAATACAATTGATATCTTGTACAAAAATGGCTCTCTATCTACTATTATCGTAACAATCCCCAACTCTATTAATAACTCTCCAAGTTGGCAACCCCAATTACTTATATGTCGTACGCGCTGAATTGACAGCCAAGAGCTTCGTTTTATATAATGTTGTCAATAGGTTGCGATAATACTTAAGTACCCAAAAATGTATTAACAGTTATACTTCTATTAAAGTTCATATAAAAAATAGTGTTATTATATATTTTGTTTATCAGTATCATTTTCATTTACCATTTTCGGGACAGCAAAGTTAAATTTGTAATTTTTCTATAAGCATTGAAATAATAATTATTTATTTCACTTGGGGGTTCATGGCTATATTTCTAGTATAAAAAGGAGTCCATGGGCATAGTGAATTTGGGAACCACTGAACTAGATGTACATATATTCTCTTTACGTTTCGTATTAATTCAATATATTATTTTTTTTTTATTTCGGCAACGAAGAGAATAACTTTTTTGAAACAAATTGCCGTGTCCTTGATTGTTAACAGATGCACACTCTTCGCAGCAAAATAAAACTAAAATAAACACTATTTTGCATAGATAAAAACACTCTGTCTACCTCATAGCTTTTAAACGAAAAAATGGCGGCTAGAAATCACAAGGGAAAACTTCCTGAAAGTAAGCAATGTTTAACTGCTTTGGATAGGATTGATGTTAGCTTTTTAAAAAAAGCTTTCGTGTTTTTCTATAGATTGTTTACAAAGGGTAGAAAATTAATAACCAGGCTTTACAAGTAAAAAAAAAATCCAGGAATTGGAAGCTAACTGAATTTGAAAAAAACCGGTTTGAAATGTTTCTCAACGCATCTGAATATTTTCGTGCGCAATAACAATTTCATTCTTGAAATAACCTTTAGACACAAACAAATTTGACTTTCAAATGAAAGCTGCTTGATTTATTTTAATCTCTTGTTTCTCCAGCTGCTTGTTTGGATTTCCAGTAATTACGAAGACGAAATAATGCTTCTGTCAGCAACTACAATCCTTTCATTTCAGTTTGTTACAGTCCACATTGAATATATTGTATATAATCCTGATTCCTATTCGCTACGTTACTCCGATAACATTAATAGGAAATTTACGATTCAGATCCTCCACCAGTCTTTAATTTTACGATGTTTTATTGTCTAGATATAAGTTATGTAAAAGCAAACATTTTAAAAAAAAATGCATTTTGAAGGAAATAAAACCGAAATCGTTTGCAATAATTTGTAGTTTTAAAAACTGATAAATCGAACAAAACATTATATGTTTTTAAATTTAATTATATTGCTTTGTGTTGCAAGTTCGTTGTTTTAAAAAAATCTCTGGAATATTTCATCAGCACATTTCACATGTTTTCTGAAGATTTTTTTTAAAAAAAAAAGAAACGTGGGAGGGAAGTACAGTTTAGGCTGAGGCACAATTATAAGTAAATCTATATACTTTTGTGATAAGAATACAAGAATTTTTATAAAATTTTGTTTTGATAAGATAAGAATTTAAATCTAAATATATTGTAAAAATTACTTTATTAACAGAAATGTTCAGTATCTTATCCTGAACATACAGCGCAGTATTTAAAACTAGACAAATTTTTCCTTCAAAATAATTTTTTAAAAAAAATTTGCCCTTGAAAATCGTCGAGAAGTGCATTTGAAAATATTATACTCTACTAAATTGAGTATTCAATTCTTTTATTATGTGTGATTAATGTAAAGATTTTTTATCTGACAATTTATAAAAAATAATCCAAATATACACGTAATTTACCTAGAATTAAGAAATCTGGATTTAAGTTGTTTAGAACTCCTGAACTCAAAAGATATTTTATTCTAAGAATTCAAAAAAATATTTTATGTATTTAAGTAGATAAAATCACGGAACTATCGTCTTAAGAAAGGAAGTAACAATTACTGTCTAACTTGGTGTTGTTGTTGCTCATGCCACCTGCCTGACATAGTCAGATCGAGGCCCACGAAATTCATCGTGGCAATGGGCTAGACGTACGCCTGTCGTTGGCTTTTAGCCTTGAGCACCATACAGGTGACAGTACGATTTAGCTCGGAGAAATTCCCGAAGGAACGATAGATGGCGACACCTCCTATCTCCACTTCGACAATTTAGGCATGGAACTGAATTGGAGGGAAATTTTCTCCAGTTCCCTGCACTCGTGATTCAGCCCACAAGACTTTCAGACTCACTGATTTAACGAGCACGTGCTCCGCTTGTACTCGGAGGGTATTTGGCGGTACGGGCATCGAACCCAGGCCTTCCGGTCTGGAGTCCGGTGCTCTTACTAGGCTACCCACGGCCCTCTAACTTGGTAGAGGGGATAATTAAACAGATTAAACAAAACAGATGGCAAAAATACGCAAATTAAGATTAAATAATTCATAAAGGTAGGAGCTATCCACTGCCTAAAATCGCTGATCTCAATAAAATTGATGGTAAAGTATAATAATCACTTTACACAAAATAAAGCTTTAGATATAAAAACGAACCTCACTTATTGCATTACTGTCTGTTTTATTTATAATTTGTATGCCACCCCCTTGAAATTCGCGAAAGTCAGCTTTTTGATATTTCGTCTATTTTTATTGTTACAATGATACATTAAGTATAATATATAGAGTAGTACATTTTTTGATCAGATGGAAAAAAAAAAGTTTTTCTATCATTAAAATACAGTATTCTAACGTTTCTATCCGAAATAAAAAAGGTCTAATTTTATTTTATTCTCATTTCTGTGTTTCAGTCTATAGTTTTTCGGGTATGAAATATAATCCATATTTTGCCTTTTTTATTGAATTATTAAAGGAATTTTTATCTTTACAAGTTATAATAAAAAAATCGTTTTTATAAAATGTTTTTAAAATTCAAGGGCTTAATATAATAGAGTTCCTATTCTAGGACTAATATATTATTATTTATATACGTTTTTATGTAGAAAAATTGATTTTGTGTTCTATTTTAAATGTATAGTAAAATTATTCTTGGTGGAGTTTCGATGTTTTTATGATAGATTCTTGAAATGAATTTGTGGTAAAAATTATTTTATGTGATACTTTATATACTTTGCATCCTATATTTTAAGCAAAGTATGTATGTAACCGATGTATTAAACGAAAATATAGGCTAATCGTTTAATCTTTTTTATGGAATAGTGTCTCTTTTCTTTTTTATTAATTTTGTTCTTAAAACTTCTGTTTTGGAGTATTGGTGAAAATTTTAGTGAGTTTTAATAGTTAGTCTAAGATTTCTACTTTTTCGAGAACTCATGTTGATCTGAAAAGTAACATGAAAAGAAAAGTAAGATAATAATTATTTAACCAAACCATTAATGGAATAATTTTTTTTAAAGAAATTGATTTGTACTTTTTAAGTGATATAAAATATGGTTGTGTGTGATCAGTTTCACCAAATAAAAGACTGCCAATTCAAAAGACGGTGCCAAATACTATCGTCATTATTATTATTATTATCGTTCTGTAACATCACATGCATAGGAACGGTTTTCTTTTATTGGCTTCATATCGCGGCATTTGGCGACGTCTTTTAATTTGAATAAATTGGTCGACGGTATAATACGGAAGAACCGATAAAATTAATTAGTGTTGAAAATAATGAAATTCTATTTTTTACTCTAAATCCAATAAACATCTGCACATCTACCAATTTCTGAAGAAAAAAATTGTGTGAATGCCGTTTTGACCACTAATAAAGAGCAGTAACACTTTCTAATTTTGAAACGGAAACTCGTTGTGTATATTTCGTATTGTAATAAAGTTCTCTCTTTAAAAAGCTCCAGTTTGATACACAGTAATACCTCTACTTACGCGATTTTAAATCGCGTCTATTCGTCTTTCGTTTGAGCATTGTGTCCTTCCCCCCTTTCATTTCTGAAACTCAGACTGAATCAGAGCTAGAGCCTAATAAAATTGGAAAAGTGATTGAAAAAATTCTCGATCTTGCCAGGCAAATAAATTTAGAAGTGGATAGTGTGATGACGTTCAAGAACTGCTGAACTTCAACAATCAAGAGCTGACGAGCTCATAGAAATGCATGAGCAAGAGCAAAACATTGAAGAACTTGAGTCTTTAGAACCAGTTCAATCAGAAGATCGAATGACGTTTGGGAATTTGACAGAAGGTTTTAATTCAATTGAAAAGGGGTTATATACAAAATTTAGGAAATATAGACTCCAAGGAAAAACGTATTTTTTCAACAAAACTAAGAATAAAAAAAAAATTCTGGCATGCTATGAGGTAATTTTGCGTGAGAAAAAAAAATTATTTGACCCGGTAGATTAGTTTGTTGGATTTTATGAAACCTTTTGGATCAAAATATTTTGTATCAGCGTTATCTAAGATTTTACTATACATTTTTATTCTAAATTAGTTCTTTCTTCCGTCTCCGGTCCCAACTAAAAATAATTTATATGTATTTATATGCAAAATTATACCCCGACTTACGCGAATTCGACGTACGCGGTTATCACTTAATAATTCCACCTATCGCGTAACTTCGGGATATTACTGTATTTTAAAGGATTTATTAGTGAAAGCCTAATTGCTGTGTATTAGCGCTCGAAAGTTTAAATACTCTCCACCTTGTCACTGTTGTTGTTATTTCTTATGCCACCTGATCGAGAGTAACATCTTGTCACTCTAATCAACTCTAGCGCGTACTAATGTGAGTCAAGTGGATTAGTTGACTAAATCTATTAACTCCACCTTACAAATTGCGTTACAATGGATGACACACACACAACGACCTTCGTCATCTTAAACAGGTTAGATGCCGAGTTCGACACATATAAGAGGTACATAAATTTCCTAACTTACAGAGCTTAATGAATTTAAATTTGATTTTATTTACCATGAATCAGCACTAAGATTATATCAAGATGGTCTAAGTTAAATGGATTAATTGTTTGCTAACGTTGTACGCTCACACGTCTCACTGTTTTACATTTACATACTCCATCAGGGGCGTAAGGGAAAATATTCCCCCCCCCCCCCTTAAAGTCATTTTTTGGGCTCTTAGCTGGATCCTACAAAGGATTGCAAAACCATACATACTTGGTGTCAGTCAGGCTTTGGGCCTCTTAGAATCCTGCCCCCCCCCGTCGATGCAGGGGATGCGGGGGTGTACGTTACGCCACTCTGTTCTTCATACTTTGGACTTTTAACCCTTTATGTACCGCATTATGATTTACTGCAATTTTTTTCATGGAATACTTTTTTTTTGGATCACAACGTTGAAAATTAAGGGATATACATAAACAAAATACTCAACTTTGGAATATTTAATCCGTTAGAACTAATTAATTAATCAAAGATATATTCAACTGTAAAATTAATTATATACACTGTTAACTGAAAATAAATAGTCAAATCGTTTTCTAAGGTCTTCATTAACGTACGAAAAAAAATAAGACACTTACATTTTGACATTAACTATTTTTTCGGGACAAAAATGATAATCTTCGCAATCCACTGAAAACGCCGTCGGCTGGAAACGCAATTTTTACTATAAAACTATTCGCCTTTCCCGCTAAAATACTCATCATAGAACCCGTGCTGCTATATATGTTGGAAGAGTGGATTTCAAAGAATATTCCTGCTAAGTATGGTCAGAATATTCGTAAAAATGGTTATTCTATGTAATTTAAAGTGAGTGGTACTTATAAGTACCGTCGGTATATAACGGGTTAAGTCCAGACGGACTTAACATGATGATTGTTTATCATATTGCACTCAGAAGTAACTGTGTGGCTATTGGTGATGCACATCTTAATATTGAAACTCGATCAAGATCTGAACGGGTACCCCATTCTGTTAACTTTCACACAACGTGAGAACTTTCAGTCTCGTCATATTCAACGTGCATCAGAATTTCTACACGGCAGGTCTTCAGTGTCATCAGTACTAGAACACACGATTCGACAAACGCCACCGTTCGCGAGTACGTGACCATGACCACTGGGCTTCCAAATAACATTACCCTCTATGCAACGGATATATAATTCGCAAAAGTTTAAGTATTGTGTTTTGGCACCAGAAAACTTACGTTTTCCAGCTCCTCTTCTTCTCACTATGTGGATTAATGTTAGTCTCAGGATGGGTTACTTGAACGGTTCTGTTAACGTCATATACTAGAAGTTTCATTATATTTATTGGCAATGGATTTGGAGATTTTAAACCATGGTTAAATAACAAGTTCAAGACCTTTTTACGTGGTATCTAGTTCCTTTGATTTACAGAACTGAAAGATTAATTCAATTGAAAATGTGCAACACCCAGTGGCGTAACAGAGAATATTAGCCCCCCTCCAAAGTCAGGTTTGGGGCCTTATGTCGGACCTTACGAAGAATTGAAACTTGGTGTCAGTCAGGTTTTGGGACCTTAAGAACCTTGCCCCCCCCCACAATGCGGGGGTGTACGTTACGCCACTGGGAGAACACCCCTTATATTTTCTGAAGACTGTTTTAGGTGGAGTTTGGGATTCCAATCAAAATCAGTCACCTGGTTTTATTGACTGATAATCTATTGGTTACCTCAAGGCAATGCCATGAAAAGAGATTTAAGAGTTTCAGGAACGTGGTGTTATTTTACACTACCACATACCTTGGAAACTTAACTATTAGCTTTAATAGTTCTATTTTTCAAATTGGACAATCAACACAGTTTACGTATTGTAAAAGCGTTAAATGATATAAAACAGGGGAAGAGACTTTTGATTTTGTAAAGGTAAATATAGAAATTCTTATCTTAGAATAAATATAAATATGCTAGAAACATTTTAATTTGTCACGTATTATTTACATTTTACATGCTACGAGATTTAATTAATGATTTGAATGATAATAAAAAAAGAGAGGTACTTTTCCGTTTCGAGGGCGCAAACGATAAAGTCACCAAAAATAACACAACCGACGCCAAACGGAATATTCCTACTAGTAATTTTTTACCAACACATTTTCAAAACAAGTGATTTTTTTCTTATCAGTAACGTCTTTTTCATAATTCATCAAAAATGGATGAAAAACCATTGGGAGCTAATATTTATTAATATTTTTATGTGTATATTGTGTGTTGTCGCCAATAACGCCGAATTGGCGAGAATTGCGCCGGCGAAACGGAAAGTACTAAAAAAAAAAAAATAAATAAATAAAGTGAATGAGAAAAGTATGTTTTTAATTTGAGTGTTTTCTGGTAAAATCGTTGATTCCACCTCTCAAGGGGAATTATTTAATTTTAATTCTAATTAAAAATACTAGATTAAAAAAACATCTACCGTTTTGAGATCACATGCTGCACATGTGGTCTACATTTTAGAGTAAACATTGATGTTAGAAATATGAACAAATAAATTTCGCTTTCTCCAAATAAAAAGCAACATTTTTTCGTTTTTATATCGCTAGTGTATTAAAAATAAGTAACCAAAATGTGTTAGATTATTCTACTTGTTTGTAGCTACGTAATCACAGAAAAGTTTGTTTTTGTTCTTCGTACATTAATTTAGGATTTACTATCATCTCCGTTCTTTCTTCGATGTGATAACTGAAGCATAAAATTTTTTTATGCCAAAAGATTTATTACGTTTTGCGACAGTTATTGTATAATACAACGTCTATAAGTAATAACACAATCCAATGAAAGGGTTTTAAAAAGTCCATCTCTACGTTTGCTGTTCTATTTTACGAACTTTTTATTTATGTATTTGGAACATTGTTGATGTTTATGTTGTACAACACACAATCTGGAAAAGATCAGAATCTGTGCGATGTAAGAACGTCAGAAATGATCTGAACGTCAGGAAAAGAGAATGTCGTATGTGTGTCGTATGTTGTTTATAG
>BMAV01019022.1:760868-793090 GCA_019973955.1 Trichonephila inaurata madagascariensis
TCAATAAATATTGTAGTTGTTTTAGTTTACACCGATAAAAATCGAGTGATTTAAAATGGATTTCATACGTAGTTAAAAACTGCTTTTGTGCTTGAGAATTAGATAACAAACTCATGAGGAATTAAAATCATCACAATCCTTATCATTCGTGTTGAAAAAATTGTATAATCATCGATTATTACTTTGCATTTATTCATTAAAATCGATATAGTAGGTTATGAATGAATTTTCAGATGAATTCATTGATTAAATTTTATCTCGTGATTTGGCTCTTGGAAGTGATGGTTTTGTATGGTCATTATCAAAAACAAAATTAGTTTCGACTTCCACTATATTTCGAAGGTAATAGATGTCAATTTAAGTTTATTGAATTATAAAATGTTGGCCGTATTATAATTTTATTTTCATTGCTATACGTGTGGAAAACGTTTTTCATTAAAAGCTTAATTTAAAGAAATAGATTATATCCTGATTTGAATTTGTCTCTGCCCTTATTTGTCAATGTTATTATCTTGGGGAAGGCATGGATTTTTAAAAATGTATAATGCTTGCGAGGTTTGGAAGCACTCTAAATATTCGTGGGGTTGGCAAGCCCTCTCGTGTGATTGGTGGAAGGGAAAGAGAGGTGAGAGGACCCTGACCAACCCCCAGGGTGTTTTTCTTCGAAATTGAGGTTGGAGCTGAGCCAAATAGTACTGTCACTTGCATGGTGCTCAAAGCTATGGCTAACGACAGACGTAAAAAACTAGTCCCTTGCCAAGATGAATTTAGTGGGCCTCTATCTGGCATTGCCAATCAGGTGGCGTTAGCAATAACAACATCAAGTCACTTCAAATCCTATTCCCATCAAACCCCTTTTTTTTTTGAATTAATTGTTCTTTAATACGTCGCACTTAAATAAACACGAAGGCTATTGATAATAAACGTGATTTTGAACCGTATGGAAGAGGTATTTGAGTCGGTACCCCCTCTCTAAACTTCCAAACCTTTTCATTGGGAAAACTTACAACTTCGAAGGTTTTAATGCTCATCAGCCGCTCTGCTCGGCAAATCTTTTGTAGTGTCAGGACTCAAACCAACAGGTCTCGTTCCGTAAAGGGAATTGTTGTACATAAAATTAGATATAAAATCGTCATATGGTGAGAGTTATGGATTGATAGTTTATTAATGTCGCATTTAGCAACTGGAAAGCTGTTAGCGAGGGATTTCGTCATTTTTTGAACCTTGATTAAATGATGAATAATCTATATTAAAACTTTCAATGTCAAATTAAATATATAATTAAAACTATCACATCGAGACCAAAAAAGATTATCAAAATAAATAAATAAAATAAATCGTATCATATTCTGTTATGCTGAGGATACTAATTATTAATCGATTATAATTTTAACCACAGGTAAGGAAATGAAATATTAATAAGAAATATCGGTACTTTTCCGTTTCGCAGGCGATAAAGACGCCAAAAATGATACAACCGATGCCAAACAGAATATTCCCGCTGGTAACCTTTTACCACCACATTTTCAAAACGCGTGATTTTTCTTACTACAACGTCTTTTTCATAATGTTTCAAAAATAAATTTAAAAACAAAAAAACAATGAGAACTAATATTTATAATACTTTTTATGTGTATATTGTGTGTTGTCGCCAATAACTTCAACTTGGCGACGTTTGCGCCGGCGAAATGGAAAAGTACCAAAATGTCGTATATTGAAAGAATGTCGATTTGTACACAATTACGTGAATCGAAATGCTTATTCTAAACTAAATTTCCATGTAACTTGTTCGAATTTCAAAGACGTTCTGCTCTTCTAAAAAAAAACAAACCACTCGGCAGCCATCTCGGTTTACATTTACAAAATAAATCTGTCACAAAGTAACATAATACTTTAGGCCCACAATGCATTATTATCTTATAAAGCCGTATTTTCTTTGTTCTCTCATTTTCTAAAATTCATTTTAATATTCTCATAATTGTAAATTATTTTGTAACATATTTATCATATATATATATAGTAATTTTAAAATTTTGAATTATAATGATCTTTATAATCAATGCTGTCAAGTCAAATAGAGAAGATTATTTGAATTTTAATTGTATTAACTACTATATATAATAATGAGCATTATGTATTATTATTAGGCGCAAGAAATCGAAATAGATATTCTGGTTTCTCTAGCTTCCCGTCTCTTGGTTTAAAGGAAAAAATCTTTTTCCGCGTTCGAAAAAACTCGAACAGCAGTTTACCCGAAACGAGAGGATTTCTATTTAAATAAATAAAACTCAAATGGTCCCAGGATTATTAGTAGGGTGAGAGGATAGTATTCATCCATGTTGTAATTGGTTTATTAATTTCTATAATGAAAAAATACAATTATATTTTTATGAAAAAAAATGCTTTAAAAAGTACTGAATGTTCTGGAGAACATTTTTTTAAATGAAAAAAACAAGATCGATTTGTTCCTGTTTTATTTCACACTTTATTAATGATCAGAATAAATAAATAAAAAAAAATGTCTGGATATCTTATAAAAAATGCAAGAAAAGTGTTTTTAAATACACTGAAAATTTTTTGTAACGTAAACGAAAGACCTTAAAAATTCGAATCCAATCAGATTATTGTTCGAATTTTTGTCATACAAGTTTTAAAAACAAACAAACAGGGAAAATACTTCGATCGGATAATATCATGAATTTTTTTTTGTGCTGAGAATAACTCATAAATTTTGTTAGAAAAGTACTTAATTATTATTTAAATCAAGTACATAATTATTTTAAACAAAGTACCAAATAGTGTATAATTATTTACCAAAACAATATTTTAATTATCAGTACAAAAATTCTAATCAAACAAACAAAAAAAAAAACGCGCGAAATAGAATTCCTTAATTATATTCCATGAAGTTTAAATCATTCCTGAGACTTTCTCAAAATCCCATTAGATATATGATGAATTACAGCTGGTTTTTATTTTGTCATCGCATCAATTTTATTAAACAGTATCAATTAAAAAAAGGTAAGAAAGAAACTATAGTATCATAATTTTATGCTAATTTAGATTATTTTTTCCAAGTGTCCCCCGTATAACCGATTTCAGTCAATAATTATAACCTTGTTACAAATATGAATATTTCGAATACAATGTATATCTTCTTGATAAAATTCTAATTACGACACTGAAATAAATTAATTGTTTAATAACTTCAAAACATCATAAATGAAATACATTGCCGTAGGTCTGTCGGTAATGGTTGCATTCCAAATGTAAACTGCTTTCGAACTTCATATTCTTTTTCTATTAAGTATTATAGCGTGACAGGTGTTGACCACATAATCGTTATATAACCGGTTCTTTTTATATACAGTTGATCAATTAACCGCTGAATATTCGGTTTGTTGACAGCAAATAGTGATATCTGTTACAATATGAATAGGAGTGCTTTTAAAAAAACAGTTCTAATTGGTTAAAAATAACAATGTTTCTGAGGGCTGAGGTTTGTATATTATAACGTATAACAATGCTTGGAAAAATCGTTTATCAATGTTCAGTGACTTTATCATGTTGTGTCTGTAAGAGTTATTGAAATAATTTTTACACAATGGCGCAAACATCATTAATTATATTTAATTTTTTAGTTATATTTAGTAAGCAATCGTCAAACACGTAAAATTTTAAAACAATGAACTTTACATATTTTTTTTAATTGAATGTTATTATAATTTTAACTTTACAAATTTAACCTTTTGCAATGTTTTTTAGTGCTACATTACCCAAATTAAACTCAACATTTTTGTAAATCAGATTGAACTTATTTTAGTTTTAGTTTGACCTATTTGAAATGGAAAAAGAGCGTTAGATTGCAAATTGTTCAATTTATATAATTTTTTTTATAAATCCAATTCGCTATTTTTCTAAAGTACAACCCTTCAAACATTTAATTTAATTCTAGAATTTACAATACTAAATTCAACTCTAGGATTTACAATATTCAATTCGACGTTTAATGAATTGTTAATTTTTTAAATAGTTTCTTCGAACACTGGTTTAATTTCAGTAATACTGAAAACTGAGAAAAAATTTAGATGTTTTACACAACCCATTAAAATAATTCAAATCTATGATATATTTTTATTATAATATTATTACTAAATATCTGTGAATGAAGTGTATATTTTTCAAAGTATTTGTTATAGAGTTAAAACTATGTAAAAATGTTTTGTTTAAATTAAACTAAAACAATTTCTTTGTACTTCAAATGCTATAATTTGATTTATAACATATATTTGGTCAATTATATTCTCTTTATTATCAGTAATTAATTTTGAAATTAGATCAGTACGAACATTACGTGTTTTTCAGATTTGAAAATTTTCTTAAAAAATGCTTTAGAACGTTATTTTTTTTTCCTTTTTCCGAATATTTATTAATATTTTCTAATTGTGATACAAAAAAAATATCATAAGTAATATTAAATTTAAAATATTTATGGGAAAATTGTTTTACTAATTTTAAATTAATAAATAGTATTGAACTAAAAGCTGTGTGTGTGTCCAATGTTTATAATTAATTTTAGTAAAATAGTTATGTATGAAAAAGAATTGTTTATTCAAGGTTTTAAAGCAATTTATTTTCACAAAATTGATTCCAATGTGTTGAAATAATTTTTAGAGACTTATAATGAGTTTTTTCCGGAGTTTTTCATAAAGGAATCAATTAAAATACTTATTAATTAAAAACGTCATTGTTTTTCATTTGTTTTTCCTTTAATTAAATGATTAATCCTAAACAATAATAAAAAAGGTCCCTTTCTTGATATTTAACTTTCGAAAAAATTGCTATATTAAAAGTCTGTACATCATTTTCCCCATTTCAATAAAAATGAAACCCGTTTAATATTTCGTTATTTCAGTGGCAGGTGATAGTTGTTTCATTTTAACGGAATTAATTTCTTAAAGCTCTTGACAAATTAATTGCGCCTAATATTATTTATCCCCAACACAATTAATTAAATTCAAGTATTTCGCCACAAATGTTTCAAAGTGAGCATTATAATTTTTTGAAAATATTTTTGTTGTGTTTAAGGGGACATGGTACTATTTATACAAAAATCTTTGATTTAATGGTTTTTACACTTGTTTTGGTTGTAAACAATGTATATGAATTACGTAAAACAGATTTTGTTTTCAAAATACGACAAAAGACTAACTATTTAATTTATTAAACATAGGTTTTAAAATTTATATGAAGGGATTTTAAATTGCTTCTCCACCTACAACAATTAACGTATACACATGAAATTCGATTTACTGCTAAGTTATGCTTTGTATAACAAAAGATGGCGTGGACTTATTGCTAGCATGGTTGATATACGTAAAATAATTTTTTTTTCGAATGCTATTGAAAATTCCTTAAAAATGTTTAAATTCTAAATTCAAATGTTTTTTTTAAAAAAAAAACTAAGTGTTGCCTAGATTCAAAAATACAAACCAACTTTTGTTTCATGTACTAATAGCAACTGATAAAAAAAATTCAAAGCATTGAATACAATAGAAGAAATGCCTTAGAATTTTAAATGAAGATAAATTAGTTTTGTTTTTTTTCTGAGATAAATCTGTTTAAAGTTTTTATTTGCCATTGGGATGCGAATAAAAACAAAAATAAAATTTAGCATAACTCTTTTTTTTTCAACTTAGATCTTTTAATTTTTGCGAGATTATAGAAAATTATATAAAATATAATTAAGGCTAAAAAAAATTTTTTTTTTGAATATTTACTGATTTTTGTCAAATAAATCGTATTGCGACCCCGTAAACTATGACATACACATTTTTCTGTTCCTAAATTCAATAAAATTACAATGTTAAGCGTTTGTTTCCGTAATGAATATGGCTGACATTGTAGATCTAATTTTCAAAAGTAAAAAAATACAAATTAGCTTTCAGAATCTTTTCTAAACTTATCGTCTTTAATTTGCTTAATGCTCTACACGTAAAACAAACGGTTGTGTAATCCTACTCTATATTCCAAACCCATATCTTCTTCCCTGGTAACCCCATGAGTCGGTTTTAACGGTGGAAAAAAAAAAGGTACAAGAGCCATTTAATGATTCTTTTGGTGATAAGAATACTTTATTCATCACCGGATTCGTCGTCAACAAAATACCCGTGAAAAAAATATCAAAAATCGAATTTAAAATAAAAAAAAAATCAACTTCGCATTAACTGCAATTCTCACCCTCTACAAACCTGTTTTTAATGATGTAAAATAGAAAACACATTTGCTTTGTAAAAGAACTTTCGATACCAAACCAACATTTTTGACACTTTCCTGTGCTTTCTTTGACCGCCTCATTACCTTCCGTACCTTATTGTTTTTGTTCGAAAAGTTTTTCCAAAAAGTCGTCTGCAAAAAAATTTTACTAGCAGACGAGAGAAGTGATACTTTTTTTTCCTTTTTCTTTTTTCCCCTTCTTGTGAGTTGGCGAAGAACGAAGACATTAATTCAGGTTTGCGCATTGGCAACAGTTGTTGTTTCTTTGAATAACAATGTTGCTTTTAGATCGTAATGAATTGTTTTGCGTTCACTGATCTGTCTAGCAGTATCTGGTACATATGCATGGTTACGTCATAGCATTCTTACAATGTCTCTTCTTCATTTTTTATGTATTCAAAAAGGGTTTGTTTTGTTAACTTAAACAACAAAGCGGCGGGTACAAAAATATCCGTACTTTCGCTTTGAAAAACAAACTCGCAGTTGTGGGTGTAATTGTGTTAAAATAGTTGAATGAGCAAGTGGCAGAGTTTAAAAGTAGAATTTCTTTATTCTTTCGATGTGTTGATGTTCAAATTAAATTGTTATCAAGCCAGAGGCGAATTTAAACATATTTACAAATAAATACATAACATTTTGCAATAGTTACTCTTTTTTTAAAAATAAAATTCTAGGAATTAAATTATAACCTTCTTTTAGTACTTTTTATGAAAACGACGAATGATCTGACAAAGATTCGAAGTTTAGTTAAAAAATATTATGTGTACCGTTAAGATAGTATTCATGTAAGTAATAAAAATAAAGTTACAGTACAAACTAAAAATCTTCGTTGTTTATATAAATATTTTATAGAATTATGTTTTCTCAATTTCTTATGAATCATATTTTATAACTATCGTGTTCAAATAGTTAAAAATATAGTGAAATGTTTTGCAAAGAGAATTCTAAAATTGAAGTTTGTTTTTTCTTTGTATGTTTGAATTAAATTTAATATATTATATTCCATATTGTAAAATAGTTTCTTTTCTTATGTATTTAAATGTACTGTATTCGAATTTTCTTTAAAATTGATTTCAGAATAAATTATTATTTTTGTTATTTCTTATCACACCTAAAGAAATGTTCTGTGTTCCAGAATAATTCTTTCTTTCTTTTTTTTAGTTAAATGGTTAACATTTTATGTAATAATAACAGTTGTGAATACAAGAAATGTAGTAATTTCGTTGTTTATCAAAATATTTTCGAATAAAAATATGTGCAGATTTTAATGTATGAGGATTAACCAACTGTTTAAAGAACATTAACTGCAATACCAATAACTTTTAGAGATTTCGGGAAACAGAAAAATCTATTCATTTTTTTGGAAATGTTTTTGTTATATTTATATTTATGTTGTTATCAACATGACGCGCATATATACGTCAGTAAAGGTATGGTGTTTACGGCGGTTCTAATTTAAAAACCTTAGCCTTGTAAACACAAAGAAAATGATGCTCAAGATTTACTTTATAAGGACAAATGTATCCTAAAAATGTTATTTTGATAGAGTAACTGCGAGTGACTTATGTGTTTGTATAGATATGAATTTGCAACAAAAAGTATTTTATGGATTTGCAACATCTTAAATCATTGAGTGTTTGTGTATCACACAGAGTCTGGATGTCTCTCTGGTATTATTTCCGTTTTGTTTATGTTTATACAGCAATAAATGTGACGTACGTTTGTTTTAGTTGTTAAAAAAAAGTAATGTATTTTTTTATTACCTATTTCCTAGTAAATAACAATTCACCGAAAAACCGATTTATCATTGTGAGTTTGAGTTTAATCACATTCTTAATAGTAAGTACGATGATTTTTATTATAAAATAAATTACATCCATTTTTAAAAAAGATTTAAAAGTGTTTTTTGAGTTGGTGTGAAGAATATGACATTTCAACATTTTAAATCAGATATTCTCATTTGATTTTTGTTGAATTAATTTCGTATTAGAATTAACTAACGGGCGCTTGTGAAACAAGTAATATAAAAAATAAAATTTAAGTCAATTCCTACTTAGATCAACAAAGAAAAATTTTATTTTAGCTACTTTTTATTAAATAGTTACAATTAATATAAATATGTATATACATGTGACAGAATCACAACATTAAGTGGTAATTAATTTTTATTCAGTATCATTAAAGTATCGTAGTGTCATCCAAAACAATCGTGTATATAAAATTTCAGTTCAACTGAATGCTTTTAAACGCGAGAAAAAAACCTTTTCAAGTTTTGACACAAGTCGCCAACGTGGCTGTATTTGTAATTCTTAAATATTTAGTTTTAATCGATTAATTTTTATTAATTATAATTAAATTATTGTATTGTAATCCAAAATAATCATGTATATAGAATTTAAGCTCAATTGAGCAATTTAAAATGTATTTTATTAACGATTGAAAATTTCACCTAGATAAATCAATAAATAAATATATAGAGAGTGTGAGCTAATTCTAGGAATTGAAAGAGAAATATTGAAGCTGTAGTTCATTGTTAAAATAACTGAACTTGTATACCAGTTTTCTAATTCCCGTATTTTACCATTAAATGATTTATTGTTTTTTATCACTGCATTTCAAATCTGAATGAGGGCTATTGGGGACCACTGTCAAGTGACGAGGACGACATGAGAGCTGGCATTGCGCTTCCACACCATATTAAGGATTTTGCTCCTCTGTAAGTTGAACGGCCATCAGCCCTTCTATGTGTAAGTTGGTATTTAAACATTAAAAAACTTAATAATTATTAATACGCAGAAACTATTTTGGTATTTTTAAGAACTCGCAATTCTTTAACGGTTTCCTTTAGCGGGAGTTGTGACATTTGGGGTGATCTAATTGCTTTTGAGACTTCTTAAAAACTTGCTGTGAAAACATGAAAAATTAACAAATTAAGATTTTTTTCTTTAAATGATTTTCCTTTTCAAAAACTGAATTCTTAAAGCAAGAAGTAATAACTTGAAGTTGTTAGAAACTTAGTTTCAAAAGTACGTTCCTCCAAAATTTGCTGCTGAAAATTAAAAGGAAAAAAAATTCGGTACTTTTCCGTTTCGCCGGCGCAAGTGATAAAGTCGCCAAAAATAGTATAACTGATGCTTAGCGGAATATTATCGCTGGTAACCTTTTACCACCACATTTTCAAAGTCGTGGTATTTTCTTATTAATAATGTCTTTATCATAATGCATCAAAAATAGATGAAATACCAATGAGAACTTTAAAAAAAAAATTTATGTGTTGTCGCCAATAAAGTTTGCTTGGCGAGATTTGCCCCAACGAAACGGAAAAGTACCACAAATTCTTATTCTTGTTTAAGAGGACTTGGTACCCTTTGAGCTGCTTTCTTTCTTTATGTATTTAAAAATTATATTTTAACATTTTATATATAGTGTTTCTATTCCAGAAAATGATGCGAGGTGAAATTTTTCACGTATTATTCACACAATTTTAAAAATTTAAATTTTTCGAAGAAAATTTGGAAAATTTTAAAATCCTACTCCTTCTGTAATTATTAATTTTTTAACCTGAAATATTTTGTAATATTTTTATGGATATTATAAACAACTTTAGGGATCAATTTTACAATAACTTAATTCGTTTTTGAGAAGAAAAAAATGTTGATATACATGCTAAAAATCAACGAAAAAGCCAATATCTCTTACATTTTAATTTTTTTTTAAAAAAAAAGTATTCAGTTTACAGCAAAATGGATCTCTAATTTTGTTACGTGCTTTATATGCAACACACAGCAAAAAAATAGAAGTGATTGGTAAATAGTTGTGGAAGGAGTAGCATTTTGAATGCACTAATGTTGCGAAAAACACACAAACTGAGAAAAACCACTTTAAAGTTTATAATTCTGAAAAAAAAATTATAATAAGCTTAAATAAACTTAAAATACAACTTTAAGATATTAGGTATATATTTATCTTGAAAAAATAATTGCAGTTTCGTATTTTTTCAACCCATACATTTTTATAAATGATCCATTTTAAGAAGGTATAATTGCAAAAGAAAATTCAAGAAAAATGTTAAAAATTTTTTTTTTCTGTCACTACAGAAAGTTTAGTTTCTTTCTTCGCATAATATTGAAGTATTACATTTGTATGAAAAACATATCAGGAATAAGAACTGAAATTTTGAAATTATTATTATAAACTGCCTTAATTCAAAAATTTTACATGCACACATTTCACAAAGAAGAAAAATGACATTATTGTATTGCCTTGAAAATATTCTGCTTTATATATTACACATTCTTTTTTTTTAGTTATTATTTCTGTTTATAAAATAGATTTTTTTTTATCATAACGCTTTTTTTAGCTTTTTTTCTTAAAAAGGGGCGTGGCCGAATCACCTAATTTGTTTTCAAATGAAGTTTTCTACTTCTAACTTTCCGACTTGCACAAATGATATATCAATCGAAAGATAATAATGCAAAGAATAAGATTAAATAAAAATAAAAAAACGATAGGTCGGCCATTTTTGGGGTACCAAGTCCTCTTAAATAAATTGTCTTTTTGTAATTAAATGTTCACTGAATTCTGAAGCAACATAGTTTGAGATCTTACTTTTTTAAAAAAGCAAAGTTGTGATTTGGGTCTGGGAAATATTATCAACATCTCTTTAGATTTAAATATACGTCAATATTTACCACTATGTATTTATGTAAAATAGTTTTTCCATTATTGGGGAAAATTTTAAGCACAGCATAACGTTGGAAATATCTTAAGTCACGTAGGGGTTTCATTTAAGAGATCTAATATTATATTTAAAGATAAATGTGTGAACATGTAGTCCGTCACCGTCTTAGTACAAATATTAGTTTTTCTTTATGAATGTTAAAATTTTATTTGATTGTATAAAAAATAGTTTTATTTAAGAGCATTTAATTAATAATTAAAAAAGTTTTAATTTGTATTCTTAATATTGCTGTATATCTCTATTCCTTGAACTGAAATCTCAGGAAAAAAACACTTCAATGCTGAAGATGTTTAGTGTGGTTAATGTTGATTATAATAAAAAGAGATTTATACTGTGAAGATGGGAAAATAATACCATTAAATTAAATTTTAACTCTTTTCTTTAGAAAACGCTCATGGTAATAAAATTCACTGTAAAATTAAAATACATTTTTAAATAAATTCGTAAAAAGTATAAGATCATAGGTCTTTTTTTTTGTTTTGTTTTCTAAATTTGATCTCATTCGAAATAACTTCCCCTATCCCTAAACCGCAAATTTTCTGGGGGCTAAATAAAAATAAAAACTTATTCATTGGTCTATTGGTGCTACGTTCATTTGATGGTATGCAGCTGAAGAAAAACAATTTAAAGGCAGGTGATTCGTAAATAAAAAGGCTTTTCTCACGGATGTAGCTTAGAAAATAATATCTTAGTGTTGAATAGCACAAAAGTAAAAGAATTAGGATAAAAAAGAAATACACTAGTAAGCCCTATCCGAACTATGTTGCAGGACTGGATAATTGGCCAGCTAAAGAAATAGTAGATGGTTTGTGTGTGTGATCTGTGCTTTTAGAACACAATAAATAAAGTCGAGAAATAATTTGTTTAAGTATATCTTGAGTTATGTTTTAATTAAAAATATTTAAAGAATCAATTAATTATATCTAAAGGGTTTAATATTTGATACGTTTTTAACAATATAGAATTTTCGTTATCGAAACTTTTTGAGTTGTAATGAACCCTCAGTTACAACAATTTGACACTCAGGTACAAGAACTGATTATTAAAAACCCAACACTCGGTTACAGCAGCTGAACATTCGGTTATAGCAACTGAACATTCGGTTACAGAAACTGAACATTCGGTTACAAGAACTAATTATATAAATCCTAACTCTCGGTTACAGTAGCTGAACATTCGGTTATAGCAACTGAACATTCTGTTACAGAAACTGAACATTCTGTTACAGAAACTGAACATTCTGTTACAGAAACTGAACATTCAGTTACAGCAAATGAACATTCGGTTACAGCAAATGAGCATTCGGATACAGAAAATGAACATTCGGTTACACAAGAACTGATTATTAAAAACCTAACACTGTTACAACAACTGAACATTCGGTAACAGCAACTGAACATTCGGTAACAGCAACTGAACATTCGGTTACAGCAACTGAACATTCGGTTACAGCAACTGAACATTCGGTTACAGCAACTGAACTTTCGGTTACAAGAATCGAACACTCGGTTACAGTCACTGAATATGGAGTTACAATAATTATGATCAAGTTGATCACTTGAACTATGGTTCAAAATTACCTAGTGCTTTATTAACAGCCCTCGTGTTGTCTCGGTGATTGTTTGATTTGATACATGCGCCACATTCTAAGTTAAACGAGGGCTATTGACGACGGACCTCGCTATCGTGTTGCTTGTAAAGGAGAAATAATTAACAATCAGTCAATCAATCACTAACGAACAGAATCTGCAAGACAATAGGTTCACTGCTGGTATAAACATTCCAATTTACAAAAATAAACAATCGATTCAAACCTTTGGTGCTATATAAATAATTTCCTCTTCTATGTAAGTGCCTAATAGATTTAATACAATCGAACCTCTATATTGCGAATTTTTTCCTGGAACCCTGAACATTTCACGATTTTCTTCGTAAAATAACCTCTCTAGAGCGAAGTGCATTTTCTATATAACGAACTTTTTTTCGTGATTCAATTTTTGTTCTCCTATTTTAAAAGTATTTCTGAAAAAATTTCAAGTTATTCTCTCGTTAACACATTTTTATGGTGGTCATAAATCTTGAACTAATTTTATTAGATCCTAACTCGCCGGAGTTCTGGATGTTTCATCCAAGAAGTGCAACCCTTATTCCCCATTGCCCAGTTCACTAGAAACATCTTCGATATCCTCTTTCACCCTCAGTGGAGTTGTCCTGTGCTACCCGTGTTCTAATTATAAAATACTGTGTGTTTAATGTTACTTGAATGCTTTAAATTATATAAAACGTTCTTAAAATTCATTAATTTTAGTATAAAATTATTTTCTTAATATTGAAAATACAGTGAATTCTTCGAAATATTTTTTTTTTTGTTTTCCGTGCAATTTTTCTTTCTTTTTTGATGAGTAAGATATATAAAATAAACATGTATTAATTTTAAAAAGGGTGTGAATAATTACTTTTTTTTAGTATATAGTGTTTATGAATTTAAAATTTGTTTTATGTGGTTTATAAAGTATATTAAAAGATGAACTTCTATATAACGAATTTTCCATATAACGAACTTTTTTTCGGGATTTAGCGACTTCGTTATATAGAGGTCCGATTGTAATTGATTATTTATTGGCATCGTGCTTTAAAGCTACATGAGATAGACCTATTGGCGACGGACCTCATAATTTCAAAACCTGCGGTCAAGCGACTATTGTGATATTTGTGCTGACACCCAGTGGCATAACGTACACCCCCCGCATCGCGGGTTGGGGGCAGGATTCTAGAGGTTCAAAGCCTGGTGTTATGGTTTTATCCGGTTTGTTACCAAAAACCTGACTTTGCAGAGGGGTCCTAATTCTCCGTTATGCCACTGTTGATACCCCATTCTCCAGATTTACACACCACATCAACGTGAAGACTTTCAGCTTCGAAAATATAACGTGCATCTGCCTCTTTACGCGACGGATCTTCAGTGACCACAAGACTCAAAACCATGACTGGACAACGCCAAACATTATTTCGTGACCATGACTACTCTGCCACCGACACCTCTCCAGTGGGGGCCAGATTAAAAAGGGTTCGTTCTATATTGGAACGAGGCAGTAGCGCACACAGGAATTTTTCAAGGGGGATCCGGGGTCGAAAGTTCACCATTCTTGTATCATGCTCCTTTTGATTTTGTCGATTTTCGGGGAAAAACACAGTAAAAACTAATTATTGAATAAATAATTAGCATTAATTAATAAAATTATTTATTAATAACAAATACATAATTAAATTTTACGTTCTATATACTTAGAATTATAATCAATCGGAAAAAAATCAAGACTTAGGGGGTCCACTGGAACGAGTAGTGAGACAAATTAATAGACCAGATTTAATACCTTTTATATTTAATTTTTCATATATTGTATTCAATATGTAATATTAAAAGTATAATATTAAATAATAGGTTGATTGATCAACAAGATATATTATAAGTTGATACTGATTGAGCTATAGTTACGTATTTTACTCAAACTATTGCGAGTTCTTCTTTTGTCATTACCCTACTTAACTCCTTGAGCACTTTGCTTTGACTCTTTGTGTCTCTTGATTACTTATTTGTCATTATTGTTCAAAAATAATTATTTTTCAAAGCTACAATGAAGTTACTCATTACTGCACCTTTTTTTTCCTAAAAAAACTTCCTTATCGTTTAGGTAATAAAATAGGTGGAGTCGGTGCATATTTAGAAATTGTTTCCACAGATTTGAGTTAAATTTGTGAGATAATTATCTAATCAAATAATTTTTTTTCCTGTAAAAAAGACCATTATAATTATTTGCATAATTTCTGACGGCATTTGTTAATGAAATGAGTGTTATTTAAGACACCGGATTGGGAAATTCTTCACCAATAGCGTTAGAGAGTGACGTTAAATAAAAATGTAATTTAGTCAAAGAGGTGTTATTTATTGATAAACTCGTTGTGTTTCATTGAGTAAGGCTATATAAGAAATGAATTAATTATTATAAAAACCTACATTTTATGAGAAATTTATTTATGAGTGATTTGACTTACCGTAAAATCTGGCGTATAACGCGCACCGGTGTATAACCCTCACCCATACTTTCAAGCTGCATTTTTTAATTTTCAGGTATAGTTCGCCGTATAACGCGTACTCCGCTTTTTAGGAAGAAATCTTAAATTTTAGTATACAATGTTCTTATGTTTTGAAGTCATTTATTCGAGATATTATGCCAGACTTTTTTGAAATAATAGTATATTTCAAGAACTTGAACTCTTTTAATTCATAAGGTATATCATTTCTTTTAAATAAACAGTATTTCGATATGTGTAAAAGTAAAAAATTTTTATGCTCATCTCTCTTTTGTTATTTTTAAAGCTGTCGTTTTTATACTCGGCGTATAACGCGCACCCTTATATTTCGATCTCATTTTTTTGTTCAAAGTGCGCGTTATACGCCGGATTTTACGGTGTATTTTTTTCAATTCCTACTATTAGTTTACATTCTCCCTTTATATAATCTTGTTCAAATTTTCAAACGTTAATAAAATACTTTTTATTCATCCACTCAAATTCAAATACAATTTTTTTAAACTTGTAGTGGTTGTAGTTGTTCTCTTGATGTTAATACAGTTTTTTTCAATTAGTAATTCATTAAAAATCTATTTAATTAATAAATAAATAGTAACTAACAAAAGTAATTGTCCAACACCCTATATAGAAAGGAAAAATCACTCGTTGTGTCCATGTAGCGCAATGAATAATGCGTTGGACTTCGAATCCAAAGGTCGTGGGTTCGAATCCCGCCTGGAATGGCCTAATTTCTGAGGATGTGATTTCTTTTTACTATATTATTTATTTTATTGTAAAAAATAAATTATAGTCCAGCACACTATACAGTAAAAAAAATGCAAAATTGCAAGGAAAATCGTTTTTTATTTTGTCACTTAATATTGTGATCTTGTCATATATGTATACATACTTATATTAATTGTAATTATTTAACAAAATAACTAAAATAAAATTTTTCATTCTTGACCTAAATAGGAATTCACTTAAATGCTTCTTTTTATATTACTTGTTTATTGTTTTAATCACTAAAATTCATTTTACTTTTATAATATTCTCGCTCTTTTTTTAAAAAAATAAAACTTTTCTTATTTGTTTCTTTTATCAAAATAAATGTTTCTTCAAACTCAGGAGAGAGATAATTTAGAATGTATTTATTTATTGTTTAATATTAAATAAGAAAGTTTTAATCAATATTATGTTAATATCACAAAAAATATTTAAAAAACAATGTAACGTTGAAATAAAATATGTAGTTTGTATTATTTTAATGTTTATAAATTTTAAAAAATATTTATGAATATATAATATTTACCAAAAGAATTTTATAAGTTTTCCTCTTAAATAATTTTGTTCAAAACATTCCCTCTGTGATTTGTTGGTTGTTCTAACGCCTACGAATTTATCTCTAAAAAGTTTTCTTACGACTATCATTCGAATTAATCGTTAAAATTAAGGGGATTTATTTTCATTACTTGAAAATTATTGTTTGTTTTGTTGCATAGCTTTGCTTAATTTTGTATTGTTTTTATGAATAGGTAATAAACAAAAAGAACACATATATATAATCTATGGTAAAGACAAAGAAAAGTCCAAATAAGCAATCTACCAGTTATATCCAACACAATTATTATTTATAATTTCAATTATTAATTGGAGCATTAATTACCTCTTAATTTGTTTTTCTTATCTTTTCATTATAAGTTTTGCGCATATAATATTTGCGCCAAATTGATAAATTAATCATGAATGAACGGATTTTAAATTTTATCAACCAAATGTTATTCCCGAAGATTTAAGTAGTTACAGTAACCATGTAGTCAAGGTCACGAACTCTTGGTCGGTGTTATTTCTATCCAATCGTGTGTTCAAGTTCTGATGTATTTAAAAACTAGCTGTATAGATCAGGGGTGGGCAGACTTTTCCAGGGTACGGGCTACTTCTAATTTTTTCCAGGTGTTGCGGTCCACCCAGTGTTAATGGGTGCCTTGCCCCCTTGAGTTAATGGGTGCCTTGCCTTCCACCCAGTGTTAATGGTGACTTGCTTGCTCCATAGATAGGGTCCCAGACTCTAGACCCTCCCTCATAGCCCTTGATTTTTTTTGATTGATTTTAATCCCATGTATAAATGAACGTAGAGTGTAATTAAGTATTTGTTATTAGTATTTTTTATTAATTAATGTTAATTATTTATTAAGTATTTGTTATTAGTATTTTTTATTAATTAATGTTAATTATTTATTAAGTATTTGTTATTAGTATTTTTTATTAATTAATGTTAATTATTTATTAAGTATTTATTTTTTTAAATCTTTTTTGTTCCCAACAATCGACAAAATCAAAAAAATTACATTTAGCTACCTATTGGGGTATTTTATTTTTATCTAGTGCTAATAGTACATGTAACAAAATTTGGTATGCATTTTTAAATCAATGCAATACTTATTTTTTAAATAATTGAACTCGGAGAATTGATACATTTTTAAGGAATTTTCAATAAACATTCATAAAAAGAAGTATTGTACAAATATCAATCATGGAATCACAAAACCCATACCAACTTTTGTCATGCATAATTTGACGTATTTGTAAATCAAATTTCATGCGTGTACGTAAATTTTTGTTGGAGGAGTAGCATTTTAAAATCTCTTCACAAATTTTAAGTTTTTTCCTTAAAAAATTAAACGGCTATTTTTTTTATGAAATTCTGAGCACAAAATCTGTTTTACATAGTATACAAACATTGGAGGCCACCAAAAAGGATTTAAAAATCCTTAAGATAAAATTTTGCATTAATCCTATCATGTCCCCTTAAAACTCAGGCGGAATCATTGCCAGAACCTAATGAAATTAGTAATATGATTGAAGAAATTGTCGATTTTTCCGGGCAAATAAATTCTGTTGGTAGTGTGATGGCGTTCAAGAACTACTGAATTCGTACAATCAGGAGCTGACAATGGATGAACTCGTAGAAATGCTTGAGTAAGAGCAAGACATTGAAGGACTTGAGTCTATACAACCAATTCAATCAGACATCGATTGACGGTTGGGAATTTGACAGAAGGCCTCAGTTTAATTAAAAAGGGGTTACAAATTTTATAGAATGAAGAGAGCGTGTTTTTTCAACAAAACAAGGAATATAAAAATTAATAGCATGCTACGAGGAAATGTTTTAGAAGGAGAAAAAATCTTTGAACCGGCTGATTATTTATCAGATTTTATGACACACATCAAAATAACTTTGATTTGTGGTTTTGTATTTGTGTTATCGAAGATTTTTTTATTAAACATTTTTTTTCTAAATTATTAATTTCTTTCGTTTCCAGCCCCAAATAAAAATATTTTGTGTGTATTAGTATGCGCGAAATTATTCCCCGACTTACGCGTATCGCGTAAGTTCGAGGTATTACTGTATATTAATTTTTATGAGTCATAATTTCGATCTATGAATATTCAAATAATAATAAATTATTTTTAAAAAATGCATTACACTTTTTAGGTATGGAACACTACATTCAAACGTCCTTAATTCTTTTTAAAAGATTCGATTTTAGCAAATTAGGGTGTGTCTTTTTGATGTGTTACTCAGTTTAAATTCTGCTTCAGTTTGCGATAAAGTTAAGTTCACAAACAGTTTTGTGACGTTTTTGCCACGCTGTAAGATAAGACTTCTCCTCTATAAACATCGATTTAGATTACATCCAGATGCAGCGAAAAACAACTACATTAAATAATTTTGAATAAAAATATTAATTATTTTTGATGTGATAGTATATTAAAATGAATAACCGTTTGCATTATTAACTTTGGTGTTAGAAACGATAATATGTAAAAAATAATAAAGATTGCATTATTTTAAAATTAAATATTAGTTTATATGCGTGAAAGTTTGCACAAAAAAAGCTACTGCATTAAACAATTTCGAATAAGAATATTAACTATTTTTGAAGTGATAGTTTTAAAATAAATAATCGTTTGCATTATTTACTTCCGTTATAGAAACCATAATATGTAAAAAATAATAAATATTTCATTATGTTAAATTAAATATTATTTTATATGTGCAAAAGATTGCACAAAAACAATTACATTAAACAATTTCGAATAAAAATATTAATTATTTTTAAAGTGATAGTATTAAAATGAATAATCGTTTGCATTTTTAACTTCGGTAATAGAAACGATTACATGTAAATAATAATAAATATTTCATTATATTAATTTAAATACTATTTTATATGCGCGAAAGATTGCGCGTACACTATTATTATTATTATTTTGTTATTATTTTTTTATTTTATTTTCTGAAGTATTCTTGGGGTTGCATAAAAGTAATTATGACAAGTTTGGTTATAAAAATTACGCAATTGTTTTGTTTAGATTCAAGTGTAGCTTTTTAAAGTATAACACTTTTTTTCTTTGATATTAGAATTATTTCCCCCACTTTTAACTTATCTTACATTTATTATTTAGAAGAAAACCAGAAATATGTTTACGAAAATATTGACTCCTTTGATTTCTTATAAGTTATATTTTTAATGGGAATATATATATGAACTAGTTTTATTCGAAAAATATTATGCTTGCAGGCTCTAAACATATTTTCGAACATTTCTTTTCTCAGAGAATAAATGCGAAAAATCGTGTGATTAAAATGATTCGGAAAATAAAATTGTATTAAAAAATATTTTTTCATATCCAAAAATAAAAAAAGCTTTTTCGCTGTTTAATAAAATGAAAAATTTCATAATTTTTATTTCCATGCACATATATTTTAATTCAACGAATTTCGAAATATATTTCACATTCTTTTTTGTATAGCAAAATATGTGAGGGAAAAACATTTATTGAATATATAGTATTTTTTAATTAAGCTTTTTTGAAAAGGGAGTTCCATGAAAATAAACGGAAGATGAGTGTAAAGCTATAGAGATTGTGTAGTGCAAAAAGAAAAGTTAAATTGACGGAAATAAAAAAATTCGTGATATTGAATTTTTCTCATTATTTGTGCTAGGAACGATTTACATAGATTGAAATAGGGAAAAAATTTATTTGAAATAAAAAAGAAACTTATATTAACGACAAAAAATATGTTTCATATTTCATCTTTTGTTTTGTTGCTAGAAATAGACTTTTAAATTTTTTACAAGCTAAAAAATTGTGAGTTCATGGATTTTTTTTAATTTAAAAGAACACAGTATAGTAAAGACTATATACATTTAAATTTAATACCCGCACACTTTTTTTAGAACTATAGTAATTTTTTTTATACAAAAAAAGTTCTTTTTGAAGTTAAAGCTTTGTCCTTTACATCAAACAGCAGGGACTTACTTTCAAATTAAAAATGCACAATGTAAATTTTAAAAATGGTTTTAAAAGAGTTTTTAAAAAATTCACGTCTTCGTATGTTAAACATAGTTCATAAAAATAGGCAAATATAATTTTTATTCTTTTTGGACCATCAAAACAGAGCCAATGAAATAGTTTAATTCGCAGCTTAAAAATATTATTGATTTGTTATTTAAGGATAACACGCATTTAAAAAAAAACTGCTCTTAAAGGGAGGGACGTAATGTAACGCCTTTATTTTTTCGTGGGCTTGCCCTTGCTCCTACGTGTATCAACGTATTTGAAACCTATGTATAAGCCTATTTTCTTCACATACATATGTTCTTATTGTTTAAAAAACATTTTTCAATCTTGATGCTGTAATTCTCTTTCATATATACTTAAATTTCTTCAGGAAAATACATTCTTCTATAAATATTTTATAACACTTTTTAATTTCTAAATTATGTATATGTAGAATAATTAGGCTTTGAACGATTTAAGTTCAAACTATGAAGATATATGGTTTTAAGACTATATATATTGATATTTGTATATTTTTTCTTTGACCTATATATTTTTCACCTAATAAAGTTTAAAATACGCAATATTGATTTTAAAAATTAATTAATATTATTTACAGGAACTTTATGTTGCTAATAGTACATCACTTTCCATGTTTTTTTCATTGGAAGTTAACGTCCTGTAGTAAAATTTGTGCCACTTCAAAACAAACCAAAATCAACAATCAAAAACCCAAACCCGTGCCGTAAACCTGATAAACTTATAAAACTAAAGGTATCTATCACATAAAACATTTTCATAAAATATGATCAAAATTTTGTAGTGGTTATTTAATAAACCTATTTGGGGAGAAAATTGTAAATTGAGTGACATTGCACTTTCACTGGATTAGATTTTGAAATAACCTCGCTCCGTAAAAGCTATTGGCGACGAATATCATAATTCTAAACCATGATTGGGTGACAGGTAGGGCACATAAGTTGGAACTACTTTAACATCTCCATCGCTAGGCTATGGAACAATATATCAAAATAATTTAAATGAACTCTTAAGTTGCACGAGAGATATTTTAGTAAATCTGAGCTCAGTCGAATATGATGAGAATGAAAATTTAGCAAGAACCTCGGTCGAATAATGAGAATGACAACTATAAGCAGGTATCTTGGTCAAATGATGAGTATGGCAGTTGAGCAGGTATTTTAGTCAAATGACGTGAATGACAATTGAGCGAGTGCCTCGGTAAAGTGATGAGTGTGATGTTTAAGTAGTATCTTGGTCAAATTATGTGAATGACAGTTGAGCAGGTATTTGTGTCAAATGATAAGAATAACAGTTGAGCAAATGTCCTGGTCAAATGATGGGAATATATTGAGTATTATCTCAGTCAAATGATGAGTATGACAACTGAGCAGGTATCTCGATCAAATTATGTGAATGGCTATGAGTAGGTATCTAATTCACGTGATGTGAATGACCTGAAAAGAAATCTTAGTGAAATAATGGAAATGAGTATTGGATAGGTACAGTGGCGTAACGCAGAACATCAAGGCCCCCTTGCAAAGTCAGGTTTTGGGCCCCGAACCGGATCGTAAAAAGGACTACAAAATCGTAAGATAACATAAATTTTGGGCCCCATATAATCCTGTCTTTCCCGCGATGCGGGGTGTACGTTACGCCACTGGGTGTTATCTAATTCCAAATGAGGATTTTGAGATTTAAATCTATTTATCGAACATCACCCATTATTACCGCACGTCGAAATTTAGTGGACTTTGCTTATTAAAACTAATGTTACTCAAATTGTTGCATTTAAGTTAAATTTCAAGCTCTTTTTCATAAATGATTTTAAATTTTTCTCTTTTGTATTACGCGTTTATGTTGCGACTTTTGAAATACACAATTTATCAAAAATAACCTGTTCGTAGGTAATGACCACCATTCTTCTGGACTGTAAATGATAAATGGTTTTGGAATCTGTTTTGGCTGTCAAAATAATCATTAATTTTCTTCTAATATATTTAGAAATAAAGTTTGTATTTCAGATTTATATAAATGTAGGCACATACGTTAATTTCTCCGGTGATGAATAACTGCGAGACACTTTTGGAAATTAAATGATAACATGTTTTAGTTTTGCTTCAGATGCAATGTTTTAAGCTGAAGGCTGTTTATCTGTTCATATTGTTAGTATTCCTTCATTATCATTCTGTTTACCAGTAAATTTGTTGATATCAGTAAGATAATGTTTTCCCAAACTCATCTCTTCTTCCAGCAGTTGAACAAGAAAGAAAAAAAATGATAGTTTAAATTATTCCCCACCACTAATGCTTCGAATCTGTATTCAGTATATAAAAGTTATACGATTTAAATAATTATCGCATTCGACTTTTTTTTTTCTTCTGCCGCATAACTTATCATTAGTATTCAAAATACCTGAACGTTAATTTTTCCTCCTTCGCGAATGCATTGCGCAACTTAAATGGCGTGATTCAAAATAAATGAAACATATGTGAACAAAAAAAAATCTTATTTTGTGAAAAACTGCCACAAATAAGTGCAACTGTCTTTTAAGTGGAGCTTCTACTAAGATTCGCTATAAGTAGTCTAGCATTAGATGATCAAGGTCTTAAGTCAAGGCCAGTAATACCGGCGCAATCGTAAAGGATAGAAAAATAAAAAATTACTGCTGCCTCAAAAACTTGTTATTACTTCTTTTTAAGACTCGTTATTTACTCTCTAACATTATCAAGGAGAATCATTCCTAGATTTGCATGAAGAGAATAACTTGAGTGTAAAATTACCGCGTACTGTCGGGGTTGTAACTTTAAAACTTAAATTTCTTTCTTTTGGTGGTAGTTTTTTTTTCTGCTCATTCTTCTTGTTGTTGTTACTTTCTTCCTCTGTAAGCAGTCAACCAGGCAGTTCTACCCGTACAAGGAATAGATGTATAGAAATAAAATGAAATGGAAAGAATAATAATAATAAAAATAAAATAAAAAAAATTCCCTCTCTTACTGAATTGCAGGTTCGTGAAAATTCTGGGCGTGAGTAAGAAGGGTGGTTTTCTCCGTTTCTTGGTGTTGTTGTTTATGGAATTTTGTTTCTTTGTTGCTCCGAGACAGGAAATTACAGAGTCGACGGGGACAATAAATTTATTCCCTGTTGCTACGCGAAAAAGTTACCGATTCCGTACAACGTGTACCTGTTTTTTTGTTTGTTTTCGCTTTTTTAAGAAGGGCATGAGTCGAAATTGCGAAGGAGTGGTTCAGTTTTTTTTAAAATCTGAGTCTCTTGATATGCTTTTCAATTGTCGATTGACTCGAGTGGCTGGATGCGATACAGAAAAGAAGGATTCGAACAATTTGCTTGGTGTGTTTTAGAACCAAGGCTGATAGTTTTCTTGGCATGTGAGAAAGGAAAGATTTAGACAGCGGATATCACTGCTGACCAGGGGTGGACATAAAGTCGATCGTGATCGATCGGTGGGCCACGAAGATTTTTGGGAAGACCGCCTTTACAAAAATAATAAGATGCGCATACTAAAAGAAACAGTAGAACATCGATGGGGCAGCCACTGGGTGAACAGCAACACCTTGAAAAGTTAGAAGTAGCTCGTACCCGGGAAAAGTCTGCCCTCCTCTGCTGTATAAACTATGCTCACATTATATAGACCTTAACCCTCCAAGCGGTCTGCACGTAAAATTCCGCCATTCCAGAGATGCTTTTTCTGCCTTCAAGCAAGATTCCCAAAAGCGACCGAGCCGCATTCTTAAAAATACGGCTCAACCGCTTTTGAGAAACCCACCTGAAAGCAAAAAAATATGTGTGGTGCATTTTTGAAGCATCTCCAGAATGGCGGAATTTTACGTGCATACCGCTTAGAGGGTTAAAAGTATCAAAATATTGAAGCTCCTTGTGATACTTATTGGTTTTCTTTTATTTTTGCAAAGAACAATGCGTGACCTATAAAGTTCTAACTTTTACATCAGTTCCTTGTGGAAATTGACTTCTTGATACAGGGAAGGAAGGATTCAAACAAATCCTTGGTAAGTTTTAGAACCAAGACTAAAGTTTTCTTAGCACGCAAAAAGTAGGCATTAGTTGTGATCTTTATGACACCAAATATTACTGTAGACTATGTCCACTGTAAACAGGCCTTAGTATAAAATGAAAATATTGAAATTACTTGTGACTTTTAATGCAGTGACTTTAATTTTTGCAAAGAACTAAAATGCTCTAAATTTATACAATAATCCCTTGGTGGTAATTTATTTCTTAAAAGTTGAGTATAATTAGAAATAGCATTTAAATTATTCATCTTTATTCAATGTATCCACTTCTAAGTTAAGTGGGCCTTGTAAATAAAAATTAAAGATTTTTAATCGTGACCTACAGACTTGAAATTTGACATGTTTCTTTTGTTGAGATAAGACAAGAAAGTTTGCTAAATCGATTCCTAAAGGGGGTTAAAGGGGTAAGTTTCCGTTTTTGTAATATTAGACCCTTGCAGACTTGAAATTTGATAAGCACGCTCCTTTACTGGAGTCAGTAGCGCACACAGGAATTTTTCAAGGGGGTGGGGTCGAAAGTTCATCATTCTTGTATCATGCTCCTTTTGATTTTGTCGATTTTCGGGAACTAAACACAGTAAAAAACTAATTATTGAATAAATAATTAGCATTAATTAATAAAATTAATCATTAATAACAAATACATAATTAAATTTTACGTTCTATATACTTAGAATTATAATCAATCGGAAAAAATCAAGTCCGGGGTCCGGACCAGGACCCCTTTGGGGTGCGCCACTGACTGGAGTACAGATATGCTAAGAAGAGTTTTGCGGGAATAGACTCCCAGAGGAATTTACTAGGGCTTATAAATTAAATAATTCCGTTTTTGAACAATTATGCCTACATTCTTGGAATTTCGTACTCAGGTTTCTGTTGTTAATATTGATCCACTGAGAATGGTTTTATCGGAAATGAACTTCCATGGGGTGTTTTCCGGGGTTAAGGGTAGGGGGGCGTTATAGATAAAAATTACGTTTAATGTTGAGGATTATATATCTCAATAATTTATTTATAAAATATATATAAACAGTATATATTCATACAGCATCATGAAATCAACAGCAAACCGGTGCGGTAACGGCTAGTTTACTTTATACCTTTAAAATTTGATATGCTTAAATTTATTACATAACTGCAGATAAATTAATGTGATATATCAAAATATTTACTTTCAGAAATCCCAATTTAATGCGTTCACATAACACATTAAATGATAACATCGAGGCTCTGGTTGCTTGTTAATGGTGAGCTTAGTGTGCATTGATATGCACACTGATATAATGCATAAATATGTTATGTCTTTTCTCCTTCTTTGTATAGAAAACATGATTTTAGTAACAAATCATATTTTTTATCGATTGGGGGAAATACAGGAACTTTTAGGATACAAAAAAGGTATCCTTAAAAAGTTCCAAACCCGAATAGAAAATATAAAAAGGGGGGAAAAAAAAACCCTTTTTTAATGTTTTTCGAAATTCTTCCCCCTTTCCCCTTTTAAAAAACGTAAAAGGTCTTTTCTGAATTTTTTTCCCTTGGTAGAATACGGTTAAAATTTTTTTTAAAATTTTTAAAAAATTAAAAAAATTTTTCCAAAAAATTGAATAATTTTAAATTTTTCCCGGGGCCATTTATTTTCAAAGGGGCTTTTCCCCAGGCCCTAATTTTTTTAAAACCATTTTGGTTCAAATTTAAAATTTAAAAACCCCTTAAAACCCCCTCGTTTCTAAAAAATAAAACCCCACCAATTAAATTTTTAAAAACATTGGGCCCCGAAAAGGGTTGAAAACAGGGAAAAACCTTGGCCCCCACCAAAAAAAAAGGGAAAAGGTCTTTTCCCTTTTAACTTTTTAAAAAAATTTTTGTTTAACAAAACAAAACCACAAACCAATACCTAAAAACCCAAAGGGTTTTGAAAAACTTTTAAAGTTTTCGGAAACCAAAGGGGTTTGGGCAAAAAGGGGGGGAAAAGCGATCCTTTTGACGGGTTGGGGGCCGCATGGGGATTTTTGGGGAAACCCCTTGAAAGATTAACGTTAGTAATTATATACCTAGATACCAAAAGACGGGCCCAGTCTTCTACTGATTAAAATTACGAGAATTATAGACGAATAGGATTTATTTTTAATATATATTGAAATGTTTGATAATAAATGCATCATTTAATATTATTATATTTTCATCTTACGTTTTGCTTTAAACGTGGTTTTAAAAGAGTAAGTTTTTTTTATTGTAGTTATGTAGGTAAAGTACACATATTCCATATTTATTATTAAGTTATTTTGAATATTGTAGACCCTTTTTTTCGCTCACCACACCTACGCCACTGAGTGGACCGCAACACCTTGAAAAAATTAGAAGTAGCCCGTACCCTCGAAAAGTCTGTTCACCCATGGTTTATTGGGTATTTTACATAGTTCTACATTAAAACATAGACAACTCTTTATATTTTATTTAAGTTAAAATATAAGATTCTGGAATGATGCAGGCTAAGAAATATGTTTAATCCAAAACTTTCAAAAAATATAAATCGCCTTCACTCCTAATAAGTTTTAAAACCTTAAGTGGTCGAATTGGTAAAGTTATTATATGAGCCACTAAATAAACTTTTCAGCAGGTCAACTGTTCAATACGGGGTTTGATTTAATCCAATCAAGGCGATTTAATAGTATAATATGAATCAGTTCGCGTTAAATAGAATAGAACCTAAAATATAGAGTGGAATGTGAGAACCCAAGTACCGGTTTGGGTGCCTTAACGAGTTCGGATCTCTTGTAACTCCGAATAAATCATCTTGTAACGAGACTAATATGTAATAAATCTTTTAGGGTTCAAAGGCTTCATGCTCGTCGTGACATAGATGTAAATAATTGCTAGCTCATTTGTTAATCTCATCTAACCACAGTTCAGAATTGCGAGAGGTATTATCTGTGTTCAGCACACTTGAAATAAGGCATTCAAGAATATTTTAAATTAAAAAAAAACCTGATTTATAGTATACATCTTATTTCGGAGAGGCTTATAAACTAATCTTAAACTCGTCAATATGCAGTTATTTATAAGGATATTCATTTAAGATAAATTTAACTTATTTACAGTATTTGAAAGTATTCATACGTGTGTTATTGCAAACTTGAGTCACAGTGGGAATATATGATCACATAGGATTAATGCTCCAAATTTATACAGTTCTTTATAATAGTCCCCTAATATTAAACTATTGACAATATTTTAATTTACGGGGCAACTGAACCCTGGCTCAGAACCTCTTCTCTTTCTAGACCCCCTTTATTCGAATAAATTTAATTGCCAGATATTATTCTTGGACATATTCTTTGAAAAACAGAGAATTTCGTACTACATGTCAACTAGGGTAATCGTAAGACTGCATTATCATATCATGTCCGTGTCTAGTCCTATTGTAACCTCCCTTTTGGACGCTGGTGTTAGGAGAGTAATCAGTCGTAGTAATTATATTACTCTTTTATTACCTATTTCATTTAATAACACTAGGCAATTTAGGGGGAGAATGCACTTAAAACGTTAAACCCGAGGTGCAATCACTTTTGATTAATTTAAATATCATAGAAATAAGTACACTTATCTTATTACTGGAGCGCTCTTAATTCCACTACTTGGATTATCTTTGGATAACTTGACTAACTATACGGCCTCCGGTCGTTATCTGATTCGCGCTTCTATATCCACTTTCAATCATTTATCCTCTACTATACTAGTTCTGATTCGCATAAATCTCGTCTTCTTCACTGAGAAAGTTTTTCAACTGAAATCACAGTTAAAAAGATTAATTTTACCCAAGAAGATTATTAGTAGAGTCGCGAAAAGACCCGTTGAGCTCTATTATCATAAACCATCCTTTACACATTAAGTCGAAAGGCGGAAGCTTCAAGTTTGCTTGTGCCGTAGTTTGAGCGATTCTTAGTCATTCATTGGTAACGGGTTACCGTTTGTGCGGTTTTTGTATTTTACAACATATGTAGTATACCGTCTACTTAAAATAAGGTTACTGGTGAAGCTGAATTTTTTTTAGGGCTAAGGCTTAGCCCCTCCCCCTCCATACAAAAATCTATGCATTGAATTCAATAATACTATACTTTGACGCTTAGGAGGTTAAAACCATATTGTAGCTTAAGTGCCACCGGCGTATATATACGTCTCGCTCAACCGACGCTTTAAATATCCGGACGTATATACACGTTTTTCTGAAGTAAGATTTTTTTTTCTGTGCAATGCTGTCCATAAAATTATTCCGTGGAATGCAATAAAAGGATCTTGACATTGTTTGCGCGAAGGACTTTACTTGTATCAGAGGATTTCCTCTTATTTAATCCTTTTCTCCCCCCCCCCAATACATCACATACGCGTGCCTACGTGGCAAACGGAGACATTAGAGAGAGAATCGCGTAACTTTTTTATAATCGACATTGATGGGGTTATTTATAAACCGTATAAATTATTGTTAATTTTTGAAAGTTTATATGTGACAACCCTATGGGATCACTGGTAACTGATAATATGTTCTTAACCTAGTCTTGTTAAAGTAATTATAAAATACATTGTGCAGTACTGATACATTTATAAGTGTATTACATCAGTGTAAATGTTAATTTTATTTTTTTATTATGCCAGAATGTAATATGTTTACTTTTAGTAAATTAATAATTTTTAAAAAATAATCTTTTGTTTTCGACTTTTCAATATGCTCGCGCCTCCCTAGTAGGGGGGGGGGCAAAGTTTGAGAAACGCTGGGGTAAAGACCTAAAGAAATCTTAAAACGTCACTGGTACTGGTATATGTGTTATTGCAATACTTGAACCTCAGTATGAGTGCTCAAAAATATAATTATTGTTCCGATAGTATGCGTTTATTTTGTTTAACTTAGGTATGTTGCCAGTATGCTAATGCTTCAATTCTTTTACTCGTCAACTGTGTTGAAAACAATCATGTATATAAGTTAGAATTACATTTATCTTCCTCTGTCCATTTAAAATAATTTGTTGAACTAACATTGAATTTGAGGCCTAAAATGGGTTCAAATCGATAGACTTGATGATTTTGAGACAGTTATGCAAAAAGGGCAACAATATTTGATAATTTTCTCGAAATTTCAAAAGTTTAAAATTTTGAAATTTTTACTGATCAATCACAGCATTTCATGTGATACTGTAAGAATGACTAATAAAATTAAATACTAAAATCCTTCCTATACATGAAGACCTGGAAATCTAATTGAGTTTGACTGGCTGCATTCTAAATTATTCTGCGCTCTGTACATAAACAAGACATCTAATGAACGACGCATTGTCCGGAAATAGAACCTTGGCCAATTCTAATTCTTAATTTTTAGGTGTGGGTGTATGCGTACACTTTAGAACTTAAACGCCATACAAAGTATAAGTTCTAATAATTACACATCTATGAGGATATAAAAGAGAAAAAACATTGTAGGAAAAGACAGAAGACTTACGTATTTCGTGTTTAATACATAATAACGATTTGTTTTTCATGTATAATTAGGAATAACGTAATATAGTTATTTTAAGGTCTTTTACGCTAATGGATTTATGTTCTTCCTACAAACATTTGTCGAATAAGGAAATTCTTAATTTGTTTTAAATGTAACTAACTATTCAATCGTATAAGCGAGTTAAATTGTTGATTGTATATTATACTGCGTTTTTAGCAGAAAATATATATTTTAATTTCTTCCTCAAATTTGTGTAATTCTTTCGTTTTTTGTTTTTTTTTCGTTGATAGATTAATAGTATTTTGCATTTGCAAAGATTGGGCAGCAAAAAAAGTTAAATTAAATTGTAATAAACGCGGTTCAGCTAAATAGGTAACTTACTGAATAGGTTACTCATAAAAATTTAATATCCTATCATTTTACCGTATAAATATTGTCCATATACTGGGTGCACGAAAGATATAACTACATTTTCAAATATTAGTTAAAAATAAAGATACTCACTTTCGGGTTTTTTTTGTTCCATGAAGAACATATGGGAGTTTCTTTTACGATGCTTTATTGCATGATTTCAGTGTGCACACCATTAGTTGTGCGCAACGCATCGAGTCTATACGAAATTTCGAACCATTCACCATTAGTTGCGTGCAACGTATCGAGTCCGTACGAAATTTCCAACCATACACCAGTAGTTGCGCGCTACGCATCGAGTCTATACGAAATTTCCAACCATACACCATTAGTTGCGTGCAACGTATCGAGTCCATACAAAATTTCCAACCACGTTCTGTGAAGCAATGAAGGATGTACAATCTGAATCGCCACTGTAATTCGACTTTTCAATTTGTCTATGGCACGAATTAGAGATTGGTAAACAATATTTTGCACATATCTGTACAAGAAGTACGAAGGTGTTATATCTAGAGATCTAGGTTGTTGTTGTACACTTTTTTTTCTCTTTCCATCCTTCGCCTGGGGAACTTTTTCTCACTTCCAAACCCCGGTGTGATGGTGCCTCTTTTACCTCTTTTATGCTATACATGTGTTACAGATTTAAGTTCGATAAACCATGCTACATCTTGCGCTTGCTCTAGCGGTGAAGCTCTTTTGAAACAAGAATATTTATAAACGAAGATGTTGTGCTATCAAGTTTGTATTTTATGCAACAGAAACCTTTATCTTTTCGTTATGAAACATAAAAAAAACCATAAGTGAAAATCTTTGTTCATTTTTAATTAAATTTTGGAAGTGTAGTTGTTTGGATGGAATTGTATCTTTCTATCATTCAAATATTGTATTTTTGGTGTTATGCAAGTTATATTTTCATTATTGTTCAAACTGTATGCTTGTCAGTAACGCGCTTGGTATGTGTTCATTTATATGCTATATTTAATTTATATTCAATTATTATTATTTACAATTTCTATTTTATATGTATTTTGTGTAAACTATTTAATTTTACTGCCATGCCTTTTACTAACGCCATCGACTGTATTTATCTTTTGCTCGATGGCAACAAGTTGTTTGCTTCGACTTTTTGTGTAATATAATCTGTGTAGAATATTCAGTTTCTGTACTGTCCCTCACTAGAAGGGGATTTCGCCGCACGAAGCTATTGGCATTTGTCTAACTCTTTTATACGCAAAATTAAAGTTGTTAAGTTTTTAAAAGCAAGGGTCATCTTTATTAGTCCCGTGTGGCGAACTGTGGTCATCTTTTCGTATTGAAACGTAGCGTAAGAAATTTTAAATAATGAAATTAAAGTGATACTTTTTTTAAATACCGTAAAATCCAGCTTACAACGCGCACCTATACTTTCAAGCTCCATTTTTTATATATAGTTTTTAGGTATATTCGCCGTATAACTCTCACCTACTTTCTTACGTAGGAACCTCAAATGTATGTATGAAAGGTTCTTATGTTTTGAAGTCATTTATTCGAGGTATTACCCTAGGCTTTTGAAAATTAGTAAACTTCTAGAACTACAACCCTTTAAGTTCATTAGATATGTCATTTATTCCAATAAACAATATTCCGATCTCTATGTAGAACACAAAAATTTTTTATGCTGATTTTATTATTATTATTATTATTATTGAAGTTATCATTTTTGTACTCGACGTATAACGCGCATCCATAAATTTCGATTATATTTTTTGTGTTCAAAGTACGCGTTATACGCCGGATTTTACGGTATATTTATTGATGTAAAAATTGGGGGGGGGGG
>BMAV01019022.1:793190-824291 GCA_019973955.1 Trichonephila inaurata madagascariensis
CCCCAGATCTTTCCCGGCATTTAAGTTACCCCCCTCCCCCCCGGAATTCCTTATGAAAAATATACAATAGAAAAATTATCTAAATAAAGAAGTATTTTATTATAATGCATTACAAAATTACAGCTTTGAAGTTATTGATAAGAGTTATTAGAATTTTAACTTTTTAATATTATTATATCCTCTAATGGAAACAATCAATGTGGCATTCTCAGTTATCTGTGTATGAAGTAAATTTTTCCTGTAATGTGTGAAAGGAAGCTGAAAAAATCTTTTTTTCCCCCCTACTATCTTATTCGACCAAATCATCACAACGTTTTTCTTCATTTACATGCAACGTGTTATCTGACGCAAATCGGCTTTTACATTGCCATTTATGTAAATTCCACGTGAAGACACAGTTTTTGAAAAGACTAATGACCTACATTGGAAAAAAAAATGCCTTTTCACTTATTAATTTCATAAAGATTATTTTCATATCTCGCAAATCTTAAAAAAAAAATATGCTGCATCATGTTATGCAGAAAAAAGTTTTTATTTGTGCTATTCAATAAGTTAATGCAAGATTCAGAATTTTGATTGCGATTCTTTCTTATATTCGAAGACAAAGAGGATATTTGGTGAATAAAAATCAAATTCAATAACGGTTGATTTAATTGTGTAACAAATATTATTCTTGATTAGCAATTTTCTTACTTTTTTTATAACCCCAAATTTATTTTTATTTTGTATTTCGTTGATTTTTTTATTCTTTATCGAAGGTTTTGGTTGAATAGTGTGACGCCTCTATCCACGTCCTTCTTATTAACAAATCTCCTTGGGGAATCTTTGGTCCTTAAAAACTATTTTATTTGAACGCACCCTCTGAAGAAGAGAACGTGAATATGTAAATTAGGTCTACTATATATAGTCTAGGCTCTCAAGCTAGAAAGAGAGAGAGAGATAGGATAGATTACTAGCGGAAGAGAGATTAATCAAATTTGTAGTGTAACGCAGATATTTTCCATTTGATAATTGTAATAATTAAGGTGACGGTTTGTCACTAGAGATTGAATAATTAGATAGCTGGGGAGGCAGTGTATTCTAACCTGAAGTAAGTGTACTGGTATTTAAAGTTTTCTCATACTTCGCGTACCTTGTCAATTCACTCCATATAGCTTTACTTGGGTTAATCTCTTAGATTTTATTGATTGAACTTGTGTTGTTGATTGTGTTACAAGTAAATTAATTGATTTTGAACATGGCTAGTCTTCCTTCTCTTTCTCCCGAGATCCTTACAATAGTTGGCATCAATTTTTATCGTTTGACTCTTAGCATCAAATTTATCGTTTGCCTCTTAGCATCAAATTTATCGTTTGTCTCATAGCATCAATTTCATCGTTTGTCTCTTAGCACAAATTTTATCGAATATTGTATAGAATCCTGATTTTAACTCTGTAATTGAAAAATTCTAATGATTATTCATTCTGTTGAGTTTTTATAAATTTGACAACATACATGTATTGCAATAAAGGTTTAATTATATTTCTATGTACTCGTATAAGCTATTACTCAGTTCTCGGTAGACAAAACATTTACCTCACTGATTTTACACATCTGGCTAAGTTTGAAATATATCCAATCGGGTATTGAACCTCCTACCCTTGAATAGTTGCCAGTTTTTCATTTTTGTACTATTCAAAGTTACGTTACTGTTGTGCGATAAAAGAAGAGGCGACAAAAATTGTCTTGGGTATATAATACCCACGATAAATTGCCACATTATTTTTATGCAATCACTTACAGAAAAATTTGTTTTGCTATTATAAAAATGTGTGTGTGCATTGCAATTTTTTTTTAAATGTATTGAAATTAATAATTGAAAATGTTTCAAAACATCGAATTTTTTGGGTTTTTTTAAAAGAAACAATGTACATATTTTACACACTTTTTGTAATTTTAAGGTATTCAATTCGCACATTTAATACCTGATAAAATTCCATATAGCTTAAGTTATTTGAAATTATTCGTTGAACCGTAAATGAAAATGGTCCCGCACTGTACTTTAAACTTATTTATGTGTGTTGTATAATGTTAAACATTTCGTGTTAAATTTAAAAGCACATTAACGCTTAAAAAATACGTTTTTGTAAATAAAATTTAGTTTTTTTTTCGAATAATTTTATTATTAGAACATAACTGTCTATGTTACATATAAGTGAATAATGCATATGAAATTTAAAATACTTCTTTGTATTCAGGAATCAGAAAATTCCTATCAAATTTTTTTTTGTAATAATTATTGCTCTTTTCTTTTTCTTCAAAATCAACTGTTTGCTCGGAATATTTTTAAGCATTTCGTTTCAAGTTTAAATATATATTATAGCATTACATACTTTAGTATAATCTTCTTGAAAGAAAATGTATTCTTACGTGAAACAATCTGTGTTAAAATATACAGTGGTTTGAAAACTAAGAGACTAAAATGCCATTAAAAAAATTGCTGAATTTGATCAGATTTTTGATGTTTAGGGGAAAGGGGGGGGAGAATAATTCTTGTTAATTATTATTATATTGAAATTTAAAAAAATAAACTAACTTTTGCAGAATATTTATTTAAATAATTAAAACTTTACGAGAATTTTCGTAAAAGCGGAACTGTTTTAATACAAATCTTAAGTAAACTTAAAATTCCTCAGCAAATCAGCAAACGGTAACAAATTTAAACATTCGATGTCCACTAAAACTATTATTCAAAAATAAACTATTATTTTAAACTATTACACAAGATGTTAGCACGCGCGGACTACACAAAAATATTCATGTATCAAACCGCACACATCAAAGTAACCCTTCAACAGGGAAACAGCGGATAAAAGTAAACACACGGCAAGTTTTCCCGCCTTTGGTAACGGAGAACCTGTCTGACCCTTGAATTGCAGCTACCTTTTCCTGACCCTGTATGCAATGCCCAAGGAAAAACCGTATGTACAGGGGAAACCCTGGGGAAAGTTGGGGAGCAGGAAATGCTGAGAATCAATCATTTTTCGGATTGGAATAGTAATAGCGGAAGAATCACATTTTTTCTGACAGATTTCTGCGGTAAGGTACACTCAAATAATTGTCGAGGAAATGAATTACGGTAGATTTCTGATCAACCGGTTTCGGTTTATCTGATCATAAGTTATGTAACTTATATGTATTTATTAAATATTTTCCATCGGCTTCTTAAAGGTATCCGACTACGTTCGGAACCGTGATTTTAAAAAAGCGCATAAATGGATAATTTCCATGATATTTAGTGTCACTTAGATTATAATACATGTATAAAATTATTTTTAAGGACATTTTGACAAAAAAAAAATTATTTAAATACAATATATTTCGGCTAAAAATTAACTTAGAATAACCTTTTTTCAAAATGTTCTCCTTTTGTGAAAAATGTTTGTATTATAATAATATTTTGCCTATATATAGCTCAGACCTCTGTACAGAGGCTCAACTATGATTTTTGAAAAATTCACGTTATTTTCAGAGTTACAACCCACTGAAATAATTATCAGCGTTTTTTTTCTTAAAATATCTCCCCTCTGTTGTCGTAAGACATGGATAAACCCACTTCTAAGTTATATATTTCAAAAATTCTATTTGAGCCTCTGAACAGAGATCTGAGCTATATACAGGCAAAATATTATTATGATAGAAGGATTTTTCGCAAAAGGAGAATATTTTGAAAAGGGGTCATTCTATGTTCATTTTTTATCAAAATATTGTACTTAAATAATTTTTTATTGTAATACTATTCTTAAAACAATTTTATATACATTTTCTAATTTAAGTGACACTAAATATCATAAACATTATCCATTTATACGCCTTTGAAAAATCACGGTTCCGAACGTAGTCGGATACTTTAAAGTAATATTAAGTACATTCTAATTTTTTGTCTGTTTCACGATCCGACCAACAATTTTGTAACACTGATATCTATGGCTGAGAAAATGCTTACTTACTGTACACATTTGAAAACAACTCATAGTATTTTAGACTATGGATTAAGATATGATTCTTCTTGTATAATTTAAATATCACCTGAATATCTTCTTCATTCTTATCTTCTCTCTTTTCATATCGATATTGTTCTGCAATCGATTCCATTTTTGTCAAAATTTCCCCTACTTCTGCGTTTCTCTCCAAGATCTTATTTGGGGGATCAAAATTAATTATTTAAAAAAAATATTGAAAAAATAAACCATTGTGTAAAGTTACGATTTCAAAAACCATAGTTTCAAATACATTAAGAATGACCCTTTATTAAAATAAAATTACTCATAAAATACAAAACTATTTTTAAAAAACCCTGATAAATCGTATAAAAACTATATACCAACATAGTAAAAAAATCGAAAACCTCATTGTAAAAAAAAATCCAGTGTCTAAAGATACATTAATACTTAATTATATGTAAAGATCTTAGAAATTCTGGCTAACTTTGCAGGTTTTTTATCAGAAAAAATGGAAAACATGGGTTAATAATTTTAATTATTCAGTAATTATTTTCAATTTATTTAGCATAAAAATTAAGGGGAAAACTCTTAAGTATTCTATGAGTATATGATTGTTCTATGGATTCTATGTTCTATATATGAATTCTATGTATTAATTTGTATTTTTAGTTTATTATTTCGGTAGAATTTAATATGTGTTTATTTTTTAATTTCTAAAAATCAGGAAAATTCTAAAAGCAGCAGCAATTTAATTTGCATATCATGTAAACACAATTTTTTAAATGGCACAAACTGAAACTTAAAAATTGTGAAATGATTGCTGAGAATTTTCAAATGATATCTCAGAAATTTGAAATATAAAAATTAATAAATAAATTTTTTAATGTTTCTTGATATATAAGAGGCATTTTATTGAAAAAAAATGGTAATTGTGTATAACACCGTCGAACAATTTCACCTTATCAAAAGACGTCGCCAAATGCTGTTAGTGCGAATAATAGCAGCCAAAGTTTATTCCATATAGACGCCGTTCATTCTTATATTCACGCAAATAATCAAAAAGTTATCCGAATGAATAATAATATTTAGGGAAAAAAAAACAAGAAGTAAATACATAATTAAGTTTAACTAAAGTCCATTACCCATTACAGTTCTTTTCTCCGGTTGAATTAACATATTTAGAATAATCACAAAAGACGCTAACTTAAACAACATAACATTAACAACAAACGATTATGTATCGGCAAATAAATTAATGAGATAAATTTGAGTTACATAAAATATAGAATAAAAGCAGACGATAATAATATAGAAGAGAATTTTCCATCTAAACAATATCAATAATTGCTATATTATTCAATTCCTACTATTAGTTCACAACTCCCTACATATATATCTTGTTCAAATTTTAAATTGTTATTAAAATACATTTTAAAGCGCTCAATTGTGGTGAAATTTTATATACACTATTTTGGATGACAATACGGTAATTTAATTATAATAAATAAAAATCAATTGCTTTAAACTAATTAGTTAAAGAATTACAGATACAGTCACGTTGGCTTCATTTTTAGCGACTTGGGGGTCAAAACTTTAAAAGGTTTTTTCCTCACGTTTTAAAGCATTCAGTTGAACTGAAATTTTATAGACACGGTTGTTTTGGATGGCAATACGATACTTTAATGATAATTAATAAAAATTAACTGCCACTTAATATTGTGATTCCGTCCTATGTATGTACATATTTATATTAATTGTAAATATTTGGTGAAAAGTGACTGAAGTAAAATTTTTCTTCGTTGATCCAAGTAGGAATTGACATTTTTTTTTATATTACTTGGTATTTGATGAATTGGTCGATGGTATAATACGTAAGTTCCGGTAAAACATATCCATATATAGAAAAGTGCTTAGACTTAAATTTATTACTGTGCCATTTACATTCTTTGGTCTTAATTGGTTCGAAAGCGAATAAAATAGGAATACAAAATTTAAAAACCCCATTTTTTAGCTAAAAATTTTAATATTTTCTATCTCATAACAACAACTGTTTCAGAATTACTTTTGCTAAGTTGTTATCCTCATTGGCATTTAAACTTCTACTCACAAATGAACTATTGTCTGAATTATTCTTTTTGATTGATGTTTTTTTATCTCGCAATAAAAAACAATATACTACAAAAACTATATTTTAAAAAACTTGGAATGTTCGATAATACAATAAAACTTATTTTACGAAATTTGAATCTTGAAGAAACTGCAGCCGCAAACAGAACACAAAACTTTAAATGTAATACATTTCTAAACTTAATTATATCCTTCATTACTGAATTATTACGTGACATGAAATTTTATTGCCTACTTTCTTATTTAAAGAATCATGAATTTTACATGTACAAATAATATTAGAATTATTTGAAGGATAAATACATACGTATAAATTAAGTCTGTTAAATTTCTTTATCTTTGAAATTTAGCTGAGGATATATAAATAAAAGTTAGTGTGCTGTTTAGCATTTTAAATTACGACTATTAAAAATGTTGCTTTAAAATTATGTAACTGTATTACTATGAGTTATATAACTGTATCGATTTCGTTATTTAATTTATAATCTGATGAAATATGTACCATGGTTAACACGAAAGAATATATTAAGAAGTATTTAAAGCGTAGGCAATCAATTAAAAGTATTTAGATTATAGTAATTTGATCTTAAAAAAATTATAGTTTTAAAAAACTAAAAACACGCTTTTACAGTTAATCGAACTAAAAAGTAAAAAAAATGATTCTTAATATAAGAATAAAATGATTAATGAGAAAATTAATGTCACTGTGATAAAAGCCTGGGGTGCTGGATATCAATCGTTATAATTCCTTACTAGTTCTATTACGAAATGTAGAGTTAGTGTAAAAATTGCTTTATACATTTTTAACGGGTGTATTTTTGTTAAAATTTCTCTGCTCTGATGCAATAAAATATGACTAAATCCACCTTCAATTATATATTTCAAAAATTTTAGTTCAACCCCATTATAGAAATATTAACTGAAAAAAGGCAGAATATTATTCGTACAGAAATATTTTTCGTAAAATTAGAATATTTTAAAATGTCATTCTTTCTCTGTCTTTTTTTTTTGTCAAAAAGCTGTATTTAAATAATTTTTAAGGTACTTACGTACTATCGCAACAATCGCCAACTTCATTAATAACTCGCCAAGTTGGCAATCACTACTTCCTATGTGTCGTACGCGCTGAATTGGCAACCATGTGCTTCGTTTCATGTAATGTCACTAATAGGTTGCGATAATACGGAAGTACCATTTTTCGTCATAATATTCTGGAAACAATTTTTATATGTATAATATAAATTGACACTGAATATTAAAAAATCATCTATTTATACGCTTTTCAAAATCAACGTAGTCAACCGTTTTAAATTTCATATACCTTAAAAATTTAACTGGAGAAAAAAATCGGAAGTATTATTAATTAAAAGTAATCGAACTGATATTAAGTATTAATTAACTGAATTATAATCGGTGTCTAATATAATAACCCTCAGTTTTAAACCTATAAATATATATATATATATATATCTCGAATTTATAATCAAGAATATCTAATCGCGAAAAACGAACACTAATGCATTCCAAATATTCAGTTAAAAATAGTGTACGCGTTTTTGTCATAATATATATATATAAATTATTTGGAATAGTTTAAAAATAAAATTTAAAGTATCTCTAACTTAAAATATCAAGTGCATGGGCTATTTTTGTGGACAAATCAAATCCATTTTTAACACGCCACAGACCAGAATATTCTAATCAAGAGACCACGGATGTCAGTCAATTAATATAAATACCCAATTATTATTTGTTACTTGCTTTATTTTTTTTCTGTTCTGTAAAACACAATACCTCAATGAAATCAACACTTCCTCTTTGTACATGTGCCTTGGCATTCGACATGAATAGATTTAATTCGCTAATAAACAACCGAATAAACAGGAAGCTGCAGATACGATGTGTGTTTTGTGTTGATGGGGTTTTTTAACGTTGCGTCAAACGTTTTTGAGCATAATTTTTCGCAATCGGGAAAGAGCTAACCTTGAAATATGACTGCGGGAATATGAAGTGTTTATTTGCTCTGCCAATGGCGATTTTTTTTCTTGTTGTTGTTGGCGAAATTGGCAGCAGTATAAATAATTTTCTGTGTCGAAATGCTGGGAAATATTTATTTGGCTATCTACTTTAGATTTGTGTGACTTTTTTTTATTTATCTGACGAATATCTGTGATGTTGTACGTCATTATGTTTCAATTTTCTTCTACATTGATGCAAGTGCTTTGCAAATATTCGAAGTTTAATTATTGCTCCAAAAATAATTATTTAAGATGGGTCTTTTTAAGTTCTACATTCGGAGGTGTGATTTTGAATTATTTTTTATTTGAATTATATTTTGTTTCAGTTGAATTAGAATCATGTATAAAATATCTTTAAATATTAAATGCAATTTTTTGGCAAAAAATGAAGCAAAAATATTTTCAAAATATTCTCCTTTTATAAAAAATACTTCTATAATAATAATATTTACTTATATATATCTAATACTTCTGTACAGAATCTAAACCAGAATGTTTGAAATATATAACTTAGAAGTGGATTTGTGTTCATATTTTATAAAATGGGAGTAAAGAAATTTTAACAAAAAACATCCGTTATTGTTTGAAGATTGTAACTCAGAAAATAATGTGAATTTTTTCAAAAATTTTAGTTCAATCCCGGTATAGAAGTTCTAGCTATGTTATTTTTATAGAAGAATTTTTCATTGTGGAGAATGTATTAAAAATATGTCATTCTTTTGTCAATTTTTGTGATTAGAATTTTTTTAAAAATATTACATTTAAATAATTTTTCCTTGTAGTAATATTCTTAAAGCAAATTTTTATATATATATTCCACTTCAACCTACACTAAATATCAAAAAAATATTCACCTATGCACTTTTTCAAAATTATAGTTTCGAACGTAATTACCTTAAACTGAATGATTTCGTTTTGAGTTTTTTATTTATAATACCAAACGCTTTTTTTTCTAGTGATTTCTACGACATTTGGAACAAACGAAATACTTAAAAAGCAATTTTTCTCTAAATAAATATATCTATCTTTTAGAAATTATTTCGCAAGGAATACTGTTGACAGTTTTTCGATCAATTTTCTAACAGAAGGATAATTTTGATACGTACAATGAAACAAAATAGAAGGAAATAGCAAATTATTAAATTATAATTGTTTCAGGAATTCGTTTTGAATACTAGGAATAATAAGCCGATTAGGACGTGATATAAATACATATATGTGATGAAATCAAAATCGTGTAACCAAATTACATACGTTTCCAAATATATATTTTTGCCTGGTTGTGGAAGATATATATACGTTATAGATGCTTGCTGAAAGTATCTCGTCATTTTATATTCGATATTGCTACTGTTTATATTTCTGAAGTTTATATATATATATATATATAAATATATTGATAAAAATCTCATGTTGGGTTGCTTAGTAATTTTTCTTCTTTTTTAATTTCACTTTTGAATTAGTATTTGTATTGCCTGGATTTTTTAAAATTAAAGTTGATTGTTTGATTGTGCTTAAATCCCTAAATTGGAACTGTTTACAATGCTTTTCCTGATTCGTCTCTGATTTACTTCTAATTCATTGAGTCTGTTCTGAATTGGAAACCAAAAGAGATTTATTAGATCAAATGTTTTACTTTATTAATGCATTCAAACGCGCTTGAATATCTAATAAAAGTTACTTTTTGTAATTGTTGTTGTATATCTCCTCACCAGTAGATATAGAATGTTTATTAATCTTTAAAAAGTTGGAAATAAATTTTTTATTCAATTGCATGAACTTTTGTTTTTACTATTTCTGCTATAGGTTTTTAACACCCTTTTAAAGCTTCACTTGTATGAAACGGAATTTTTGAACTCAATTTTTACCCACTTTAAATGGTCTGATTAATACGAAATTTTGCTCACTTGTCCAGGACCGATGACAATACAATTGTAAGGACTCCCCCCCCCTTGGGTGCCCTTCTCCTAGATTATCAGCGTGAGCTAGAGGTGTAGGAATAAATGAAGAACTAGAAGCTGCCATGATCTTAATATGACTTAGAAGGGTTAATGAGGTTAATGGGTTATCTTAACTTATACCAATAACAGATTAGATAATAATATGATATGTGAGAGAATCTACGGTGGCTAAACACACAATATGTATAATACCAAAATAACGTAACCCGGACCGCTATCAATAACTCAATTCAATCAATAACTCAATAATCAATAACAAGCTCATTTCCAATGCGATCACAGATCTGAATATTTAAATGGTCACTCCTACCTTTCAGATCCAACGAAGTATCAATCTATCTGATCCTAGTTGAAGTTGTGGTTCACTGGTGTGCAATGGTATGCATCTTGACTAAGGGCTCTCTGTATCGGGTGACCTCTCTTGACTGTCACCTAACTTCGCGAAATACTCTTCACATTTGCCACACGCACTAACATAACATTCCCCAAATGCCACCCAGCTTACTCTAAACTTCTGTTATTTAAAAGCTTCCTAAGTTGCATCTTTCCTTCACGCTTTACTTCTTGGGTTGGTTGGAAAAGAGTTGCCATTCATTCTGGCCCCAAAGAACCCAAAAGGATATGTTAATGAAAAAACGCGTGAGCTCGTCACACAATAATTTAATAGTTTTGTTCCATTGTTCTGATGAGGATCATCAGGATTAACGATCCCCCATTTTCAAGTTCTCTTCCCGCATCTGGCGACTAATTTCAGATCTTATTTCCAGATTAGGCGTCTAAAAGATTAAGTTGCAACTTAGTTTGGTAACTATAAAAAAAATGTTTTTTTAGTTGTTTTTTTTTAAAACTATTATTTATTTAGATTCTAAGTTTTCAAATTTAAAAAAGTAATTGTAGAGGACCCAAGGACGTTTTAAGGCAAGGACTAACTGAGCCATTGCTTCGGCTTTAAGAAGGGCTCGTGTCCATCTCGATCTCAATAAGATGATCCGAATAATTTTAAAATCGTCAAATGTGTTATTCCTGGACATATTGTCCAAAAAACAGAGGAGGGGGTGATTTCGAACTATATGCTTACTGGAAACGGCGAGACTGCATTAATGAGTCATATCGGTCGTCCGTGTCTAGGCATAGGCCTTTTCACCATACACCTTTCATTACTCATTTAGTCACTGCCAGTTTATACCTAGGTCTATGAGATAGTCAGTTTCGCACATTTATTTGTTTCTGGTTACCGTTTGTACGAGTATTTGACAACGCTTGCTATATACTGTCTCTTGTTAGGACCTCAAGAAGTCTTAAGGCGTCATTGGAAGTATCCTGTATAATTATTTCACGATGAATTTATCATATAATTACGATACGAATAAAGTTCGTATTGATAGCAGAAATGTATTTTCTTTATAATATATATTTCTAACAATACGTATGCATGTTATAAACCATAATAAAGTATCGATAAAAATAAATCTCGTATAGAAAGCAGAAATGTACTTTGTATATAATATAATAACAAACATATTTCTAACAACGATAGAAATATGTAACTCATATAGAAAAACGAAATGTATTTTCTGCCGATCAAGTGAGCGAGTAACAGTTGTCTTTAATTTTGGTACAAAAATGATGGGGAATATAAACATAACACAGATAAATACATATTTTTCAATATTAATATTTTATGTTCAAAATACACTTTAATAATATGTTTCGTTTAAATGACATGAAAAGAGCCTTATTTCTCTAGTACTTAATGCAAAAATATGTATATATTTAAGGTTTCATAAATTTTTAGATATGTTTTGCATGTAATTGTTCAATGCACGTTACGAATGAACTAAACGTAAAAACTGGGATCATATTTGGTTCATTGTATAACTATTCACCTTCCTAGTTTAACAACACAAACCATTAAACTAAATGTAATTAATGATCGTACATTTCCCAAAACCAGTACCAGAACAAAAAAACTTCCAGTTACTGCATTATTCAAGCAAAAACACCGAAGCAATAATGAGGCCATTTAGTTGCAATACCATCATGATAAATCATTCACGACAAACAGTTCTTTCCTGATCAAACATCGAACCAAGCCATATAACAAGCCCCTTTGTATCGAACATAAGCTACATAACCATGCCGGACTTTATGACGTCGATACTTTTCATTTAATATTGGACATCACATCATTACAACTACAGCAGCAGCAGCAGGGTTCGCCACCCCACACACACACACCAGAGAGTTCGAACACAAAAAGAAGAAAAAAAAGCCCTTCTCTCCAGAACTTGAATTCCAGATCTAGGCACGAGTCCCCAGACATGCTTCGGGCTTCCTGTCATCGGATGTGTTCCACGGTCTCGTTCGTGTGGTCACGATATCTGATACTGTCACGCAAACGATTTTGATTCCGCCGACCCTCCCGTCCACCCTCGCGCGCTCCAGAGTCAACTGTTTATTTGTACTTCTTGCAGCAGCACTAAGAGAATGCTCATCTGGTGTGTTTTAAAAGGAGCGGTTTGTACTGTTTGATCTGTTCCATCATCTACTGCTGCAACTGGTGTCTAACGACAGCGGGGAGGTTGTTTATTGAGTAATTATGCCTTGACGGTCGTGACGTGGTCGCAGTTGGTTCAGCTGGCCATTGTCAGGACTGGCAATGGCGATGAGTTGCGTGAGGAGACGCTCTTTAGGGAGGAGGGGAATTGGTTTCATTGTCCCTCACCCCCCGACTAATTGACTGGTTATTGGCTTCGATGTCGTTTGAGGTATGCGAGATTAAAGGGTTTCGATAAGTGAATGCTGATTTATTATTCAGGGTATTATTTCAGCGACGACTTCGTTTATGACGTTTCATTCAGTTTACAGTAAGTTATCAGTTGTATTGGGTAAATAAGGCTGGAATAGTAAACCGCAAATAATACAACGCACCTTATCTTCTATATTAGGAATTTTTGAAGCCTGAGTAAAAAGAAATTGAACAGTTTTTAACACGCTTTTATTAGCTTCACCTGTATGTAACGGAAATTTAGAACTCGATTTTTACCCATTTTAAAGGGTCAGATTAATTCGAAATTTTGCATACTTCTCTCAAGGATATATGGCAATACAATAATTTTATAATGCAAATTAATGTGCAGTCCATTAGAAACATCTTCTATATTCTCTTTCACCCTCAGTTGAGTTCTAGTTATAAAATAATGTATACTTGAAATTACTTGCTTGCTTTAAATTACAGAAAATGTCTTTAAAATTCATTAATTTTAATATAAAATTATTTTTTTAATATTGAAAATACAGTGTATTGCTCGACATTCTTTTTTCTTGTTTTCCTTGCGTTTTTTTTATGGGTAAGATTTATAAAATAAATAGATATTAATTCGCAAAAAAGGTGTGAATAATTAATTTTTTTATTATATAGGATGTATGAATTTGAAATTTGTTTTATGTGGTTTATAAAGTATATTGAAAGATGAACCTCTATGTAACGAATTTTCCATATAACGAACTTTTCTCAGGATTTAGCATTTTCGTTATATAGAGGTCCGACTGTAAAGTATTTTCTACCATGTTACTTTTTTGTACTTCAGTGACTTTAATTTAAAAAAAAAAGAGCTGCAAGAATAAAGAAATAATAGTTTGTGCGAATGATTAAGAAATACATTCACATTTTAATTCTTAACATTTTAAAAACTCAAGATGTGATGCCTAGTTTATGATAGAAAAAAATCATGTTTGGGGATTTTTCAAGAACGAGATTCAGTAATGGAAACACAAGAGATGCATTATGTTTAACAATAATATTTTCTCTATGTATAGTTGCGTGTGCAGAATTTTTCTTTGGTTAGAGAAGTCCAGATATTTTCTAAAAAATATTCAATAAATATTCGCTGTGCAACAAAATGATTTTCAGTAACTAAGCGTAGTATGGAAGGTCTTGTCTCCACGGATTCTCCCTTGTTACATGTGTTATTGTTTTTGTTTTTTTGTTTTTGTTTTTGAGATTAATTCACGACAACATTCAATTGCCTTTTTAGTAAGACTTACTACAATTTATTTGTACATCTAAACTGAAGAGTACTCCACTACGGTTTTGTTGCATACTAAGCGGCTCAAGCAAATCTAATTATTTTAAGGTATTTTAAATAATAACAAAAAAAAAAAATGTACATGAACTGAGATGCTTTATAATCATCCCTCCATAATATATGTGAAAAACTTATCTCTCTCAAAATGGTCCCTGCTGCTACAAAGATTAGGGATTACTGAGTAAAGCACGGATTTCCTGGATAGGGGGTACCTTCCCCTAGGGGCACTCGAACAGTTTACATGGGTGGTAGAAAGGCGAGACACATTTGAGGGGGACATTGGCGATGGTCAATTTCAATTAATTGTCATAAAAGCAAAAAAAAGCAGTGTTATAAATTTATTTTAAAAAGTATCTATATATACACCAGTCAATCGATTTCAAACTTTGTTTCGTCTAAAAAACGTGTTTGTTTTCTGGTTGAACGAACCAAAAGTTCTAGTTTAGCGCTTGTTTTCAACTGATTCGGAATTTTCAATTGGCAAGCTTTGAACGAGATGATAAACATTTTTGATAGTTGACCATTTGTTGTATGTCTGAGTAAACTTTGCAAGTATTAGGCTTAAAAGAGGAATAAGAAATAAAGACTAGTACAAATCTTACGATATAAACCCAAACAAAAGCTAGTAGCAAGATTAAAAGGTACTTGCGTATCATTCCGTTCTTCAATTTTGTCAAATGAAAAGACCTCGCCAATTCAAAGAATGTCGCCAAATACTGTTACCTTTATTATTATTGTATTCCAACATGCGCAGAAATGGTTTTCACTTTTGGCTGCTTATCGCGGCATTTGGCGACGTCTTTTGATTTGACGAAATTGGTCAACGGTATAATACTAAAGTGATGATTAAAACTTAACATCCTCGCGCTCAGTTGAAATCAGTGAAGTAAAGCAGCTCCCCACACTTCCCTTTGAATCTCTCCATAGGCGTACACAGACCTCTCTTAGGGGGTGGTTTACGGTAGACAAAAGCGTCACGGTTAAAAATTAAAAGTATGTGGTAAAAAAAATAAAAATCTGTTGGACTATGGGAAAAGGGTATTAAACCACCAACCCTTTCCTCCTTTATACGCCACTGAATCTGTTAACCGTAAGTTTCAACATTCATTACCTTCTGTTCAGCTTCAACAACTGTGACTCCACATATAACGAAGTTTGTGTACTGTGTAGAGCAGGGGTGGGCTAACTTTTACATGGCACGGTCTACTTTTAATTTTTTCAAGGTGCCGCGGTCTACCTTGTAACGTAGGTGTGATGAGCAAAAACAACTCAATAAAATTTTTTTAATATTACAATAATAAATACAGAATATGTGTACTTACCTACATAACTACAGTAGAAAAACTTACTATATATTTTAAAGCTACGTTTAAAGTGAAATACTAACATAATAATTATACCCATAAATTTAATAATATCAGCTGATGCATTTTCAAACAATTCACAATACATCAGAAAATAAATATTTTTCACTTAAAATTAGTTCTCGTAGCTATAGTCTCAGTAGTCTCATATTATCCACCCCAATCTTGAATACCTTTATGTATAATTACTAATTGCTAATCTTGCACTGGATTCTAAGAGGTCGTCTGTGAAACGGGAATGATATGTTGTCTTAATTATATTCGTTCGAAATGTAGATTCATACAGAGAGGTAGAGCGAAAGAATGATGTTGAATAAATTGCAGCTTTTTTTAAAATTGGGATACTTTTCTTTGTCTATTAGATTCCAAATTTATTCTTTACAAATTACGTCCTTTTGAAGGGGAAAAAAAGCTTCGTTTTCCTCGAGAGATAAAGAGAGCGTCTAACATAATTTTAGTTACATTTTTCCACACCAACTTTGCCAAATGGGTTAACCCATGAATGCAACTTTTGATTCTGGTCTAGAGAATTCTTGAAAACGTCTCTCAAATTTGGGTTGCAGTTTTATTCACGGGTGTTTCTATTATCTTGATAACCACCTGTGTTTCTTTTAGTATGCGCGTCTAACGTTTTTATATGAAGACGGTCACCCAAAATGTCTTAGCGGTCCACCGTTCGATCTCGATCGACTTAATGCCCACCCCGGGTAGAGTAAAGGCTTTCTTGGGCTGTCGATTGTAAGCATCCCTCTGGGGGAGGAGACTAAAGTTTTAGGCATAGAGGGGTTTGTCGTGTAAGTAAGAGAAGAAATATTTGGCCTAAAAAAGGCTTATTTTTCCAGTTCGTATAGAAGACAATGTTCCTTTTTAAATTCTGGTATTTTTCAGGGTGTTTTATTATGAATCTGATTTCAACTTAATCAAGGTTTCATCTTACCATGGTAAATCAAGGCGATTAATCATGGGGATTTAGCAAACGTTCCACCGACCCCGCCAACACGTGCCTTTCGTTTGGTCCAGTACCACTCCACAGTAAATTTCAAACCATTCGTCCCGTTGCCACCGAATCCAATACAAATAACTACAACTCCACGTCACGGTCCACTCCATACGGATTATCCTCTCATCCATCCCCTAGTGCTCGTGGGATCGTTTGCGAGTGTGTGCGATCCTTTTCGTCGTCATGACAACCATTGTTGCCTTCAAAGGCTTTTCCAATTAAAAACTAGCCACCCCCTCCCCCTCTTTTTTTCCCCAAACAAACAAATAAGTAAAAAATTAATCTCCACTAGCGTCTTGGGTAGATATTGAAAAGTTCACTTGTGTAAAATGTTAATAAGTAAAATGAAAATGGGAAAGTTGGGGGGAGGGGGGAGGGGTTGGAGAGGGAGAGAGAAAAGTAGAATTAAAAAAAAATGTTGGGTATATGTGTGTGTGTTTTTGGGGTGGGGATGGATTTGTTATTGTGTTTGTTTTTAAGTGCGTTTATGGTAGGGGGAGGGTGTTATACAGTGACAGATGCATCTGGTGTGACGTCATGGTTCGGATTTGAAGCAAACTGCTGCAGGAGTGAGGTTTGGGAACTGGTTTAAAGAGGGTGAGCATGATTTTTATTTCCAGTTTTTTTTTTATCAATTTTTTTTGGAAGTTCTATTTTAGAGTTCTAAAAAATATTGCTTTTTTATACTTTTGAAATTAGAATTCATACATGCATGCTCTTATTACTTCGCACACGGATAAAAAACTGTATCTTGAAAGGAAAAAGGATAATCAAAATTTAAAAAGTTTTTTCTTTAGATTATACTTGTTCAAATGAAGAACAATTTTAATTTAGTGGCAAGACTGCGCTATTATGTCATGTCCGTCGCCTATGGCCTAAGCCTACCACCATCTTTTTGGCGAAAGGTGGCAGTCGGCTTATGCCTAGGTTTTTAAAATTGAGTCGCGCACATTGATTTGCTATGGGTTATCATTTGTATTATTTGACAAAGTGTACTATTTATACTGTATATTGTCTACTTAAGGTATCCGACTACGTTCGGAACCGTGATTTTGCAAAAGCGTGTAAATGGATAATATTTATGATATTTAGTGTCACTTAGATTAGAATGCATGTATAAAATTGTTTTAAGGACATTATGACAAAAAAATTATTTAAATACAATATTTTGGCAAAAAATTAACTTAGAATAGCCTTTTCCAAATGTTCTTCTTCTGTAAAAAATGCTTCTATTGTATTAATATTTTGCCTGTATTCAGCTCAGACCTCTGTACAGAGGCTCAACTAGAATTTTTGAAGTGCATACCTCGGAAGTCGGTTTATCCATGTTTTACGAAAACAGAAAGGAGAAATTTTAAGAAAGTACACCGATAATTATTTCAAATGGTTGTAACTCTGAAAATAATTTGAATTTTTCAAAAAACATAGTTGAGCCTCTGTACAGAGGTCTGAGCTGAATACAGACAAAATATTAATACAATAGAAGCATTTTTTACAAAAGGAGAACATTTGGAAAAAAGGTTATTCTAAGTTAATTTTTTGCCAAAATATTGTATTTAAATAAATTTTTTTTGTAATAATGTCCTTAAAACAATTTTATACATGCATTCTAATCTAAGTGACACTAAATATCATGAAAATTATACATTTATGCGTTTTTTTAAAATCATGGTTCCGAACGTAGTCGGATAACTTAAAGGAGCCGCAGGTAGGGCCTACTATTACAAAAGGCCCCAGAACCTCAATAAATCCTAAAAACGTCATTGCATGCAAATTATTTGAGAGTTGGTGAAAATTGAGTTATATAATGTGATATGATGTATAATAGCAAGCATAATATTTTTTTTTTATAAAGATGGTTAAACTCTTGTTGGGTAGTGCTTCCAAAAATTTTAAGTAACTTTTTCTTTAATGAAGGCTTATATTATAAATAATTTTTTAAACGAACTAAGCATTAACGAAAGTTAAAAACTATTTGAAAGAGATATAGTAGAACGTCGTTTATACGAACGTTTATTATCCGGAGCGTCAAATATCCGGACCAGTTTTTTCAGAGACCTTGCAGCGAAAACACGAGGGTGTACAATGGTACATCGAAGAATAAGTGATTATTTTCCACAATAAAGGTAAAATTGCGACATTTTGCAACTATTTTGCTTTTTCTTCAAGCGCGTTTCCCGCATGAGATGATTTTCAGTATTAGTATTGTGTCCGGTTTCATAGACTGCATGGATCTCATTCGGTTTTCGGTTATCCGAACGGTGTCCGGTCCCAATTGATTCGGATAAACGACGTTCTACTGTAAATAGAATATCACTGAAGTTTCGAATTACAGAAAGATAAAATACGTTTAATTCAGAAAAACATAGAAAATAACAATGTTAACAAAGTCGTATTACCAAACCGAAAATGAAACTTTGATTTTTTTTTTCCAACGATTAATTCGAAAAACAATTGTGATTCCACCACGAAGAATAAATAAACGAATAAGTACAATTCTAAATAAATATATTTATAATAAAAATATGTAAGCAATCCTAAAAAACGTGCGCGTAACATACAATTTCGCATTTGCTTCATATGATCATGACGCTTCATATGACGTCATATCGCCTTGTCTGCGCTGTGGTTTATAAATTGAATTTTAAAAAAAAATTCAAGCGAATTTGAGAAAAAAATCTTTTTGAGATGTACACCATCATGACTTAATAGTTTCAGCGTGCCAAATTTCACACTTTGGGGTTGCTTACCTTTTATAAGGCATAGAAAATACATAAACTCCTTCTTTTATTTGTATAGATAATTTATTTTCTGCTAGAGAGGCATTTTTATGAAATATATATTAATCTAAACTAAAGCAAGAAGGTACCTACATTGACTTTTGAGAAAACAGGAATTTTTTTCATGTTTCCTATTTTATCTTTTTTTTTAAATAAAGGATTTTCAATTGTAGTATAATTAACCCCTTAACTGCGGATTAAAAGTTATGCGATTCCCTCCCCAATGCCATTGTTTTTCCCATATGCGCACGTATGCGGTGTTTTTTGGGGGGGGGGGAGGGTAGAAATGGCCACAAATAAGTAAATTTTTCTGTGAAATTAGCCGATCCTTCACTAACACTGTCATGGTTATTTTGTTGCATTCCAAGCCTTCAGAATAGTTTTACTGATAGCCGCGCGCAAAGAAAATAATCGTATTTCGGAAGAACGGATATATACGCACATACGCATAGATTGAGCGAGACGAATATATACGTCATCGGCACTCTAATGAGTTAAAAATCAATACAAATTTAAGAAAAAACATCGAGAACGTTATTTTTACCTTTTAAAAGATTAAAATGATCGACTTTTTTATCATTCATGACTACTTGACTTGGATACATTTGTTAATAATTCAGATCATTCTAGAACAGAAAACAAAACTATATTCGATTATTTTAAAGGACTGGTTACTTGATAATGTATTTTCTAATGTGTGTGTGTCATTTTTTAAATGATTCGAAGTACGAAACACTTAAATTTTGCGATTTTAGAATCTCCATACTTCGGTACCTGAAGAATCCTTTTATAAATAATCACCTGTGATTTCACACATAAACATTCCAGTTCATCAATTGTTTACCTCTGCCAAACAATCTTACCCCCCCCTTTTTTTTTCAATTACATATGATTCATACTGTTATTGTGTTTTGTTTATGTATACATAAGGATAGCCTTAATGATTCGTTTCTGAGAATATTTTGTTATTACAAATACATTTTTGCTTAATGAACTGTTGTTTCGGAGACCAAACAATAGTTCTGTGTAATCTCCCTCAAGTTTACTTTAGGATGGGCTATGTCCACGAACAGTAATTAGAATTATTTTTTTTTTTACCAACTCCGAATCTCCTTTCGACCTGAACTTATTAAAGTTACTACTCGCACAATGCTACCTTAACTCATTCAAAAAAAAAATCCACAGGAAGTAAATACAAACAAATACAACGAAATGTAAAGTCTTCCCGCAGCAATTATTAAGAGATTCTCAAGATTGAAATAACGCCGCAGAAAATTCTTTTTTTGTTCTTAACCCTTAAATCGAATATACGGCATTTCGAGGGAAAAAAAGGGGTTTTTTTCCTCCCTTCCACGTCTCTCTTGGAGGGGAGGGTTTAAAATAACAATGCAAAGCTTGGGAAGAAAAACTTTATTTCTTACTCGCGAAGATCTAGTAAGTCAACAGCAACCATTGATGCGTTACATAAAGTTGAACTTGAAGCTAGAATGGTTGAGAGAGAGAGAGGGAAAAAAAATGGAATTTAAAACGAAAAATAGCAGAAAAATGCCTTGTAATCTCTGTGTGAGAAAGAAACACGCCTTAACAATGTAAATAATCGAAAAATTTACACTGCTTTCGCGTGACCGACAGTTTTATCATTGTTGAATAAATATCAGGTTTGTGTTTCTCGAGTTAACGTTTACTGTTGTTTTTTTCTATGCAGTCCCCCCTCCTATGAAAAAAATAAAAGTCTGATAAATTGCGAACTGCATTTTCTGGTTCAAATTTATTTTCATTGTTACCTTTTTTTCTTTACACTTTCATTGCTTTTTCGTACTTTTATTTACGTTAGAGGACAAGTCAGATTTGCATTTGATTCGTTTTTATGTTATTGTAATCTTTCTTAACGTTTTACTTTTCCAGTTGCCAAACTTCAGATTGTTTGTTTTAAGAGGTAGTTGATTTAATATGCCTGGGGGCAGATGGTGATTTTTTTTTAATATTTATTTTGCGAGTATAGATGAAAGTTAATTTTTTTTCTTCCTTTCACATTGAAAATAATACGTTTTGTGTTATTGTTCTATGAAAGTTTGTCAAACAAAATGTCACATTGGTTTGGTTATTATTACAGGGCTCCCCCATAAATTTCTCGTTAAAATCAGAATGTTTGACTTTTAAGTCCTCCATCTCTGCTAGGTTTCGGTAAGTACACATCTAACATGTAAACAAAAACGATGCATGTTATCGTAAAGGATGCGGAATAAATCATTTTGGTTTGGTAGATTCTGTGTGTGTGTGTGTAGTTACAAACATTTTTGATTACTATTTTCTGTTTGTGAACAATTCTTATAGTAGTTCTTTGAATTTGAGAATTGTTTAGGTTTTTAAACAATGTTGTATAGAATACTCTAAGTGGGAAAAAAATAGTATACACAAATGTATAATTCTTAGGAATGAAAACATTTATTCTTTTGCAAAAAGATATAGTTTCTCAATTGGATTTACATTTTTTAAAAACACGTGGTATAGAATTTTTTTGTGTTTTTTTAACAATTCATCTTAGTGCTGTACTGTTTTCAGTTATTCTGCTTTATATTGTTTTAAGTTGTTTATATGACGTGTTAGAATATGTAATGATCTATACTTTTGCTTAGCGGGGTGTATGTAAGCTAATTTTTTTGCTTGATGTTAGTTACAGTGAAAAATATGTCATTAGGTATTTTAGCATATATTAGATTCTGTGTAATACCAATATACATTTGATTACTATTACATATATTTGTAAATAATTTTAATTCCTTCCATTTTGAAGGTTGTTAATATTCGTCAAAATTCGCGCGAAAAATGTTATTATTTATTTCATAAATGAATTATTGATTTTCGTTTTTTTTTTCAACTGCAGGTACGCAGAATTTTCAAATGCAAACGAATTTATGTATATTCTGCTGATGATATTAAAAAAAGCTTTATTAAAAAAAAAAAAAAAATTAAAAAAAAAACAAGCTTCTGTGTTGTAGAATATGTTTTTGATAAAAAAAATATCTTTGATTTTGAACTATGTGTTAATAATTCTTAGAATTTTAAGTTTTTTTTAAATGTTCCGATCTAGAATGGTTAAATGTGTGGGAAGTAGTTTGATTTTACAATGTTTTTTTTATCCTAAAATGCGAAGAAATGGAAAAACGTGTAATACATTTTTTAAATTCTTAATCTGCATATTACTTTCTGCTTCTCTATCTATATATACTTTAAAATGCATTGTCTTTTAAACCTTTTTTTACGTTCCTTTTAAAGTTTTAAATCATTGTGTAATAAATCCTGTTGTTTTACAGTTAATAAATTTTGAATTGTTGTAATAGTTTAATGGTATGTGATATGTCTTAAATTATGCTATTCTTTTCGTTTAGACTAACTACATCCTGTAGCTATTTCCATGGTTCTAAATATTTTTTTATCTTTTAAGTTTTCATTTTGCGAAATTTTTATCCCGAAAAAAAATATATATTGTATCAAGTTATTTATTATTACTAATTCTACTTCCTTGAATTTTTTAAAGTATTAAATATTTGACCGATGGGTACATACAATGCTAAAATTTGAAAAGCATTTTAATTTTATTAGCAATTTAAATGCCATGATCATTCGACACATGTTACTATGTTTTCTATTGTTAAATATACAGATTAGTGACTTACAATAATGCAAACGTTTTTCTTTCAGATTTTATGTAAATATGTGGTTAATTTTTTTCCTATTGTTCTATAGATTCAAATATCATTAAGAATGAGCGATCTAATTGATATTATTTTAATGTATTCGGGAAAAAATTAATTAAATAAAAGTAATCTGGAATCAAATCACACAGCTTATTTTGCTTTTTTTTACATTTTTTTTTTATAATAACGAAGAAAACCATTTGTATATCGTTAAAATATATACGAGATTCTTTTTTAAATGTAGTATTAATTTTTAGATATATTTGGAATTGCTTTTTGATTCCTAACAGTCGTAAAACGTGTTTTCATAGTGTTTTTGTCAATATAAATATATTATTGATACTAAAAATAACGATCTTTATCGTTACTTTCATTTGAAGCAATCCAGAACTTTATTTATTATGGCAATAATTATTAATATAATACATTCTATAAAATGTATAATCTCCTGTAGGGTTTCAGTTATTATCCTATAATGTGTGTGTAAACGGCACTGTAAGATTAGTGTATTTAGTGTGAACGGATGTTGCATTTTTAAAAAATAAAATTTTAACTAGTTGAGAAAAATTTTAACGACCTGATAAAATCGTATCAAAACGAAACGTTATAATAAAAAAAATCCCTTTTTAATATTTAGAATCGGAATTTTTTACTATCTTGTTTCAAAGTGAATTATATTTATCTTTTAACATTTTTTTTTTGTGTGTGCTTTGGGGCCATTGAGAAAAATATTGAACAACTAAATTAATTTTATCCGAAATTTAATTTTCAGCTTTATAAACTATAAAATATATCATTAATATAGGAATAGAGACATCTTCATTTATGTATATAACTGAATATTTTTAATTTTATGCTGATAGTTTGATTAATACTAAGTTCTAATTGATTTCTGTACTTGTTGGGGGAGGGGGTTTGATGAATTATATTTACTTAGTAAATAAATTATTTTTATATTCGTAATTAAATAAAAATAAGTTTAGGAATCAAGAGTATCATAATGATATTTAAATTTTTTAAGAGGATTAGGATAAATTTTGAAAACATTTGTATTTACGTATTATTTTATCACATTAGCGAATTTTAACAAATCTTAGTTTTCCGGTACTTACGTTTTATCGTAACAATCGTCAACTCTATTAATAACGCCAAGTTGGCAACCCCGATTTCCTACGTATCGTACGCGCTGAATTGGCATCCATGTACTTCGTTTCATATAATGTCGCCAATAGGTTGCGATAATACGTAAGTACTAGTTTTTTCCTTAAGATTAATAGATTCAAAGGAATCAAACAGGCTACCTAAAACGTAAAATCTTTGGCGATTTATGTGAAATGGGGCTAATCTTTGGCGATAAATCACTAGTATGGTGTTAATACATAAGTGCTGAAATTGTTCTCGTTATCTTTAAAATGATGGATTTCCGGTATTCAATTGGCTCATCTAGTAACGTTACAAAGTTGCTAGTCTATGGTGTAAAAAAAACCGATATTCCATTAGTGAATTTTGAAATTATGATATTTTTTATTTTACTTTATCTTTTAATTTATTGCGGTTTAATTGAGACATAACTCCCAACACCCAATTAAATTTTGCTCAAACTAATGTACAAGGGGAATTACGAACTTTTTTTTATACATTCCATCATCTAAAACACTGTCATCAGCATTTAATTTTTTGTTCCTTTTTTTTAGCAACTTTCTTCTTTCAAAATGCTTTTTACACCAACTTTGTGACAGAAAAGAGGGAAATAATTCCGTAAAATAGGATAACAATGGTATCATTTATAAATGCGGGGAAAAAGGAAAATTGGTAGGGAAAAATTGCTTGATACTTTTCCGATTATTATGAGTTACTGATGAGTTGTTATTCTTTGAAGGAAGAGAATAAGAATTTTCCCCCCGAAACTTGATATGTTCGAAGAATAATGTGGATCAATGGATATTTTTCAAATAATAATAAAAAAAAGATGTGGTTATTTGCGAGTTTATTAAATGAATCTATAAAATTTATTTTGAGGCCTCTTTTTCTATTGAAGGTTCGGGAATGTAAGATACTGTGTTTAAAATTTTTAAAAAAAAATTATTTTTAGACTATTTAAAGTAAACTTGGTACAGATAAAAAATTCGTTTGAATGATTAAAAAATTGCTGTATAAAACACATCTATGCAGGTATATTGTTAACAGTTTTAGCACATACTCTGATAGTAGCGTTTTGTAATGGTTAAAAATATAAATGCACAATGTATAGTATTTGATCGATAGATAATGTATTTATACTTTCTAAAGAGGGATTCAGGAATTTTAATACATTTCTTTTTAAACATGTATATGTGATTGAGTACAATAGTGTAGAAAGTATTTGAATCGCACTAAAAAATAATCATGTTTGAAAATTTTAGAATAAAGATTTTGTACGTTGGCTGATAATTTTGGCAATTGTCTGTCTCACACCACGAAAATCAGTGAAGAAATTGAATTAATTTTTTATTTTATTAATTTTGATCGGTAAATAAATTTTATCTGTGCCTTCTAATGCACTTAAAATTTTAACTAAATTAGAGGTATTTTAGAAATCCAAAATATAGTGCCAGTATGCATTACTTAAGATAAAATGTGTTTACTTTAAATCGCAATTTCACAAATGTGTAAGTTACAGTACAGAAGGAACATTTTATGAAATTCTTCTCAACTTATTTAAACTTTGCATACATATTAATACTAAATGAATAAATATTTTAATGAGAGATTTTGTGTTAAAAAATAATTAAACAAAATTACGGGTTAAAATTTGCAGTATTTTTCATTGTTTGGAAGCTTTTTCCATGTTACTCTACAAATTTTTTTTTAAAGTACTAATCAAAATTTTTACAAAAGCTCTCATTAAATGAATAAAAATAATGTAATAAATTTATATAAAATTGGTGATTGTACGACCAGTCAACTTTTTTTAAAAGTGCTCCTTAAATTTAGTCATTTTTAATGTTATGAAAATGCCTGATGATGTGATTTCCTTTAAAGGGTTATTAGAAAACCTAATTTTGTAAAAAATTACTACAAAATTTTCAGAAGCAAAAATAGTAAAGAAAAAAAAAAAAAAAAAAAATCTCTAGACCTTGGAGTGTTTGTTTTCTGTTCATTATTTTGACGTATAAAAATAACCTGCTATTGTTTTTAAGGGGACACAAAATGATTCAAATGACAAAAAACCGGTCAACAATTCAAATGAAGTTTCTTGTCCTAAATTATTCTTTATATAATTTTCTGAAATCTCAGATTATTTCAAAGCACTTAAGTTAATAAAATCCAAAGTTATAATAAAATTTATGCCCGTTTTTATTAACATCCTAGTGGCAAATAAAAATATTAACTGATTTATTTCATAGAGAAAAAAATTACTATTTTATCTTCAATTAAAAATGCTAAAACTTTTTTTTCTATTGTGCAAAATGCTTTGTTATTTTTTCTAGCTATTGCTATTATTACATACAACAAAAGTTAGTATGCATTTTTAAATCAAAGTAATACTTATTTTTAAAATAACAGTTGAATTTAGAACTTACTCATTTTTTAAGGAATTTTTTTTCAATAAGCATTCATAAAAAAATGTATTTAATGAATATTAATCCTGTTAACAGAAATCCCATATCAGTCTTTGTTGCACATTGTTTGACGAAGTTGTAAATCAAATTTCCTGTGTTTACGTCAATTATTCAAGGAGGAATAGCATTTTAAAACACTTTATAAATTTTAAATTCTTCCCTAAAAATTTAAATGGCTAGCTTTTTGGTAGAATTTTGAGAACAAAAATTGTTTTATGAAATACATATACATAGGTTACTAGCAAAAGAATTGTAAAAGCCATTAAAGCAAAAAATTTTTTATACATAAATCGTAACTTGTCTTCTTAAGGTATCCGACTACGTTCGGAGCCGTGATTTTAAAAAGGCACATAAATAGATAATTTTCATGATATTTAGTGTCACTTAGATTAGAATGCATGTATAAAATTGTTTTAAGGACATTTTGACAAAAAAAATTATTTAAATAAATATGTGGGCAAAAAATGAACTTAGAATAGCCATTTTTTCAAATTGTGAAAAATGCTTCTATTATAATAATATTCTGCCTGTATATAGCTCGGACCTCTGTACAGAGGCTCAACTATGATTTCTGAAAAATTCACATTATTTTCAGAGTTACAACCATTTGAAATAATTATTGGCATTTTTTCTTAAAATTTCTCTCCTTTGTTGTCGTAAAACATGGATAAACCCACTTCTAAGTTATATATTTCAAAAATTCTAGTTGAGCCTCTGTACAGAGGTCTGAGCTATATACAGACAAAATATTATTATAATAAAAGCATTTTTCACAAAAGGAGACTATTTTGAAAATGGGTCATTCTATGTTCATTTTTTGTCCGAATATTGTACTTTAATAATTTTTTATTCTAATACTATTCTTAAGACAATTTTATATACACTTTCTAATCTAAGTGACACTAAATATCATAAATATTATTCATTTATACGCTTTTGCAAAATCACGGTTCCGAACATAGTCGGATACCTTAAAGAAATATAGTAAAATTTTAAATATTCTTCGAATATCGCTTATAAATTGCTTTTAGCATACTTAATAATGTAATATTATGCAGATATATTAGTTAGTAATGTTATATTTAACATAATAGACACCCATAACTGTACTAGCGTGTGTAATAAACTTTTTTTCGTCCTAATCAATATTAAAAAAAAAGCTAAAGAAGAGTTTTAATAACACCATTTCATACTGAAGACTTTTTAAATTACTTACGTAGGCGTTTCCTTCCCAATTACTATTTATCAAAGACTTACATGTCGCAGAATATGGCGAAATTTGATCATACTGAAGCATGTAATAAACCTTTCCTTCGCTTTTGCTCCTAATATACCACTAAATAAGTGACAGAATAATTCACTTCTTATTAAGTCCATTAATACCTGGTGACATATCGATTATTATAAAAGAGCATATTATATTATTATGTATTCCATAATTTCATTATTAAACGTCCTCTATCATTTATATATAACCTATTCCATCCCCACCCACGAAGTCTTAATAAAAAATGCTCCGCAAAAAACTTAATCTCGGTCGCTGAGGAAAATAAAATAATGAAAGTTTTTTTTTCCCTCCTTAGATTATCGAGCAAATTATTGTTGAACATTCCTAATGTCGCCTTAATCTCAGAGTTGTCGAGATTAGGGAATATAGTCGGGGGTGGGGAAAAGAGCTAGGGACAGGAAATTTTTCGACCCCACCCATTTTTTGTGTGGATGGTTTCAAAAAAGGATGTATTTTTATCTTTCATTTTTTTTTGTCACGTAGACTTTAAGATGTATGTTATTAGTAAAAATTAGTACCTTCGCACCCGCGGGACAGTTGCTTGTAATGTTTTCTTTTTAACTAATATGCGTGCGTGTTCGTTAGGTCCTTTTCTTTTTAAAAGTATGTGGTGTTCGGAATATGCAAGGGGGAGGGGGAGGTATGTACTTTTTCTTCGAATGAGTGCCATGTGCCAATTGGGGAGCATCCGTAACTGCAAATATTCTTAAATATAGATCCATGCTTAGCTGGTCAGTTGATTATTATATTTAGGAATTTTAAAAAAATTGTTTCTGAGAATGATTTAGTGTTTAGAAAGCAGAGAGACGATCAGAAAAAAAATTCGAACATGTTTAGAATATCTTTAGAAACATTTTTTTTTCTTCAGTGAAAGCACTATTAAATAATAAAGTATAGTTTGAAAATGCTATTAAACAAGCTTTTGCAGTAAATCGAACAAAAAAGTAAAAAAATCCACATAAAGAACGCTTTTTTTAGTTTGTTGTACTTGTATTAATCGTGAGCGTTTTCGCTTTAGGGTTGTAACTTGCCGTCACTCGAAACCTCGAAATGGGATCTGAAATTAATCGCCAACTCTGGAAATGGGAAATCGTTAATCCTGATGATCCTGATCAGGACAATGGTGCAAGATTATTAAATTATTGTATCATCACTTGTCTTGACAAGTGTGCAAAATTTCGAATTCATCTGATCTTTTAAAGTGTGTAAAAATAGAGTTCAAAGATTCCGTTACGTACAGGTGAAGTTAATAAAAGCGTGTTAAAAATTCGAGTAACAACTTAAAATTTTTGGAATATTTTTCTTAAAATAATTCAGATACAGTTTTATATTTTCTTTCGAATTTGAAAGGTTTTCTAAATTTAGTTCGCATTATATTACGGCTTGTAAGACATGTTTTGATTGCGCCGTTAAATAATTGTTAACTAGTGACTCCAAAAATAAATGTGTTTATTCACAAATACTGAGGTCTACTTACAAGCGCCTGTATTCCAATCAAAACGGACCGAGCTACATGGATTGTTTAAAAACTGTCTAACTCATGTACCTACCAATTGCCTTTTAAACCCACCACCTCCCCTCTAAAAATTTTTAGCTTTCATTGATGGGTGGTACTAACCATTTTGGGTACATCTGGTATATATGAACATTGGGAATTTAATTATGTGTGTGTTTAATACAAGTAAAAACTTATTCAAAATACAATTCAGATTAAAATTTACGAACAAAATTCAAAGAAGTAAAAAAAGTTTCAATATTGAATATTTCTCGCATTGAGGAATAATTTTTACGAACAAAATCGCTATCCCCCCCAAAACCTTTCGATAGTATTAAAAGATTAAAATTATATCAGCGATACGCTAGATTTAAAAAAAGTTCAAGATGTGAACCGATCTTCGTAATTATTTTACTTAAAAAAAGAAAAAATCATCTGACTTTATTTTATAAATTCTTCCTTCCGAAATTCTTTTCTGAGAACTGATTTTTCGCCATCAAAATAGTATCTCTTACATAATTAAGGACATTCTAAGATAAAATAATAATAACCATTATCGTAGAATAAACTTTTCGACGTGTTTAGATTTATTTATTGAATCTATCGATGAATCCAGACATAACATTCCTGACTTTCAATTGAGATATCACGCATAGATAAATAATCTCGATTCAGTTACCTAAATTGTTACTAAAAAGTTTTCACAATGGAACTTGATTTCTGTGCTCTGGTTGGATAGAATTATCGAATCAGTTTTCAGTAAACATGTAAAGTAAACAAAATTGTTATCATTGTTGTTGATTTGTTTCTCAATTATAATGACCTTGACTTTCATTTCCCTTCGATTACAATATCGTTATCGAAATGCGATTACGAAGCAGAATATTATCTTCTTCAAACGTCCCCAAAAAGTCCTTAATCAAAGTCGGATAACTCTGCTTTTCAGGGTTAGATCTCTGCCTTTTTTTTGTATTGTTATTTATATTTTCTTGTTCGCGTACTTGTGTAACGAAAGAGTTAAGTTGACCTAGAAACAAGCACGTTCTTGATGGAAACGTGATTGTAGAAGTCGTGCTTTTTTTTAAAAAATTGTAAGCCCCATGGAATATTTATTTTAAAATGCAGTATCTGAATATTTCTTTATCTTTAATTAAACTATTTTAAATTTGAAAATCTCTTTGGAATGAGCGTTGAGGATACCAAAAATTCCAGTTAAGTAATTTATCTGATTAAGTTGTTTACTAAAAATACTTTCATGCAAAAATTTTGTGTAGTTTTTCTCGTAGTTTAATTTCTTATCATCTCTTTATACTCATAATTTATCCAATGTTATTTCGCATTTTATAAAATACTGTAACAGTCTTTGCCAATATTTTAAAAGATTATTGTTAGGGATTAAATATTTTTATTCCTTTTTCCAAAACCTTTATATTTTTTTAATTCTGAATTTCTACTGCTTAAATAAATCTTAAGTAAATTGTAATTTTTTTTTGTTATTTTATGTCTTAAACTCTATTTTTTGTTCATTAAAAATACACATAACATTATACACATTTGAAAAATGTAAAACTAAATCATTTGTTATGAATGCTTAGTCCTCTTTATCGTTTAAGAATAGTAAAATTGCATAAAAGTTAATAAATCATTTTTTATTCATTAGGTTTAACTGCCATTCCAGTGGAAACGTTCCAAGTTAG
>BMAV01019022.1:829291-843983 GCA_019973955.1 Trichonephila inaurata madagascariensis
CCAATATTAGCTGCCAACCGCAGAATTTGGTGACATTTTTTTATTTGCTTGAAATAGTCGACGGTATAATATAAAAGTACCTAATTTTCTACTACTAAAAGTTGCATAAAATGTGAAATTTTTATTAAATGTCCCTTATTTTTTTCATGCATCAATAATAAGGACTAATTCTTTAGGAATTATTATGAAAAGTATATTTATTGATAAGTCTTCGAGTCCTTATCAAAATAATTAATGAAGTACTTTTGAAAATATATCCTGCGTTAAAAAACGGATTTTTAGTCTAACCCTATCAGCAAACACAATCTGTAGAACACTTCTAAAATATATAAGTAATATTTTCTGTTTTTTATATAGCATTCCTTACCTCACAGATGTTATATTTATGTAGTATGAAGAAAAAATCTATACCACTTCTGTTCTAATAGAAAAACCTATGTATTTACTAAGCTAAAGTTGTTATTTTTAATTATTTATCTTTAAAAAAACATTAATTGAACCAGTGTTAGATTTAATGATAAATATTTTTTGTTCCGTATTTAATTGGATTATTTATTCTTATTAAAACCGGGAATGTAAAAAGTGAAAAGAAAATAATAAATGTTTTATTTTTCGATTTAATTAGCCAATAAGGCCGGCCGTAGGGGAAAAAAAAGCTTATGTTTAATTATTTTGTACGAATACGCAAAAATATCCCTTAGTGTGTGGGGGAGTAAAAAATAAATTATGGTGCAAAAAAAAATTTGATTCTTATCTAGTTACATTTAAATTCGAGTGCTAGAAACTAAAATTTTATCAACTGATAAAGTCAGAAAGAATGATTAACAAAAATGGGTAAAAATGAAACCGGACGTTCAAAAATTCTCGCTAAAAAAGTTTTAGCATTTGAATTGGATGTATTATCAGATTCTAGCTTATTGTTCAAAACCACAAAGCCAGCACAATTAATACAAAGCTAAACATAAGGTAAATTTTAGAGATGCTGAAAAACTTCGAAATGAGATATAGAAAAAAAAATGTGGAAAAGAAACGGGAAAAAAAATTAAAATCCCAGAAACTCTTTTCTAAATCAATTAATCATCAAAATGTAAGACACATAAAAAATACAGCGCGCAACACTTAGATAAAAAAAAAATTAACAAGTTACATGGGAGATGGAAAAAAAATACCCGATTAAAGCGACAAAATTGAGATGAAAAAGGCGACTAAAACAGACAATAAAAAACTTGATGAAAACGTTTAAAATAAGGAAACTGAAACAATGAGTGACAATCTCTTCTTTTTTTCACAACACTGTCTGGGTTTTTTTTTCTTTTTTGCTCCATAGTTTAAAAAATACCAAATGAGCAATGGGAAGTGGGAAGAAAAAAAAAAGATCATTGTAAAAGCGAAGCAAGCGATTTTTTCTACCATTAACATTTTTAATTTATTATTCAAAACATTTTTTTTTTCCGTCTGCTTCTATTTTCATTTTTGTACGCCAGCGAAAATTCGTTAATTTGTTTGTCAAACAGGATGTCAAGTAATTCCTGTTACCAAGTGTTTAGGGTTTTCCTGTGTGTTCAGATTCCAAACCATTATATCACGTTTATCACATTCTAATCACAAGTCTCTGCTGTGTTCATATATTTCCGGACAAACAATAGATACGTGCCCTTTTTTTTTCGAATGAGAATTAAAAGAAATGCAAAAAAATAAACCGACTCAAAAGAACAACGGTGGGGTGAAAAAAAAAATTAAAAAGAATAATAACGAATAAAAACACATAACCCGAAAGTGCATTTTGTTGAATTAATATCTTTTATTATTCGATTTTCAGAAGCAAGAGATACCGCAATAAGATATATACCCCTAATGATTGTGTGAAAAAAAAAGTTTTTGTGTACGTATCAGGCATTAGATTAGGCTTAGGATCGACGGAAGTGTTGGCTTCAGAAAAAGAGGGAAAAAAATATAAAAAGTTGCGAATCACACTCGCATCCCCCTTTTAACATCACCCCCAACCCCGGATGGTAGAGATGAAGGTATAAGCAAAACAAAGGGCATGCCGAAATTTCCAATAATTACATTTGGGCTTCATTTACAAAAATGGCTAGATTACATTTAAAAAATAAAATCAAACAAAAAAATTTTTTTTAAAGGAGGCAGAATGAAAAAGTCGTCCGTACACGAAGGAAAAAAGAAACAAAAAATGGAAGCAGGAAACAGTTTTTAACATTTTTCTAAACTGTGCCACCCCCTCCCCCGAACAATTCCCACTAGGGTGGTAACAATAGCGTAAATACTAATGTAGTTCCTATAGATTGCAGTTAGAAACTGTTTTTAAACAAAAGACGCTGAAAAGGCGACGAGTCAGATAACGAAATAGAAAAAGGTTACCAATCTCAAAAATTTTTACCCTAAATCGTTTTTTGTTTTTGAAATAATAGTCTCTCCAGAGTTAACGTCCCTCCCCCCAACCTTCCCTACAGAGGGGAGGGGGGTGCTTGCCTTTTTCCAAATACCCTATTGCCTTTTCATGGAGATAATAAAACAGACATTGCTATCATCGTTTGGTTTTAGGAAAACGAAGACAAAAAGCGACAACTTGTGACAAATAAAACACATAAGGGAGAAAAAAAATTATTTTCCTCTAATGCAGTGGGAAAAAAATTAACGGATTATACTATTGTGCGAACAATAACAATAATCGGTCCCTTACAAAAGTGTTAGGGAAAAAAAAGGAAAAAAGAAGAAAAAAAAAAAAAAAAAAAAAAAGAATGGAATAGAGGAAAAAAATATGGATGATCGAGAAAAATGTGTGTTTATTTGCTTAAAGATCGGTTAGAAAAAGATTCTTTTTTTTTCTTTTCCCTTCTTTTTCATATATGCATTTTTTTTTCATTGTCCTCACTTGTCATTGGTACAATGAAATAAAAATGTTTTAAAACGTTCATGGGGTTTTTGTTTAATAAAGTTAAAAGTGGGGGGAAAGGGGAAACAAAAAAATAATGGAACGACACGAACTGCAGTGATAAGAACTGGTATTGTTTTGTTTTCACCTTTTTATTCGACTCATTTAGCTAAGGTTCTCGGCGAAGAAGACGCGAAAGAAAGGCGTGACGTCATATTCATTGTTTTCCCGCCATTGTTTGTTCGAAATGGTCGTTTGGGAATCGGGCAATTTCGCGCTTTCTCTTGATTAAAAGAAAATGGCGAAGAGGGTGGAATTAAAAAAAATTGGCAGGAATTAATTGCCGCCCCAGAAAACTGACTTTGTCGTCTGCTTTTGGGGCGCCCAATGAATTCGTCGTTGCCACTTCAAAGTAAAATACTACAAAATGAGGTGCGAAAAAAAAGTGTGGCAAAAAAATATCTTAATGGAAAGTCGTCAATTTTTTGCAACGTCTTTGAGGGCTAGGGACTAGCGTCGATTAAAAAAAAAAGTGGAATGAATTTTTTTTGGCTCGAGTTTATTTAATTAGAAGAAAAAACGATATAAAAGTTTACGTTCCCCAGAAAATACTTCTAAGAAGGGAGGGAGAAAAAAGTTGCGGCCATAATAATCATCATAAAGAACAAATAATTTTCGAACTTTTTTTTCGTTGCCTCTCATTTGGTCTTAAAAAGTGGTCTGACAAACCTTTATTATTAAACACGAGCGTAGCTGCTTTAAAGAGATTGGATAGCAGGAACTCTAAGCGAGAGTAAACAGAAAGAAAAAAAAATAATAAAAAATAAAACAAACTTCCATAAAATTAGTGAAATAAATAGATGGTGGCAGAATGCGCTTAGAAAACAATATTGAATTTAATATTTGCTGGACAAATGAATTTCTTTTAGTAAAAGAAATCTAATTTTTTTTCCTTGGATGAAAGAAGCTTATTTAGAGCTTTTTTCCCCCCGCTCGTGGAGTTTAATGGGAAATTTTGAAAATGATTTAATGATATGGTTTGTGTGCATTTTTTGGACTATATATAGTTTTGTTACGTGTAGTTCTGCTAGTTTTTGGAATTAGTTGAGTAAGAAGCAAATTTTAACTGTATATTTTTTTCCTGATTTCAATGTTAATTTTAAAAGAGAATGAACTTTTTTTTTAAGTTTGAGAAGTATAATTAATTATGTTGGGCGTGAAACTTTGCACCTTGTATTTTTATTTTGAAACTGTGTATAACTTAGGGTAAATTTCTTGTTTAGTTCGTTCACACTATTGCGACAAAAAAAAAAAAAACGATGCCAAAATTCGCCCCAAGAGCTCGTTTTCTATGTTGGACTTCCGTAAGATATGATTGTGAATTTGTGGAACTATGAGAACACGACAGGCTATCTTGGATCAAGTATTTAGATCAGAGGGACGTGAAAAAATAACAATTAGATGTGATAATACTTCGTCAAATTGCCAATGAGTAAAAGTTTGCACTGAAGTATGATCTCGGATAGTTTAAATTTTAATTATTGATGAATATCTATTAATTAACACCAAAAAATATCCTTAATTAGTTTTTTAGCTGTAGAAAACTTTAAAAAAGTAGATTTCACATAATTGGAATATCCTTCATTTTTGTGTGTGGAAAAATAAATTTTACGACGTGTTATAAACAATGGGTACTTACATAGTTAAGTAACAATGCCAACGTTCAAGATAACTCGCCAAGTTGGCAACCCCGATTTCGCATTTAAAGTACGCGCTGAATAGGAAACCATGTGCTTCGTTTCATATAATGTTGCCAATACGGTTGAGATAATACGTTTGTAACAGTGTACTTATTTATGAGAAATCTTTGCATAATTTCCACCGGAAACTCCAAAGATACTTTTTTGGTACTTACGAAATTAAATAATCGATCATTTTCGCCAAATCGAAAGATGTCACCAGTTCAAAAAGCATCGTAGTTATAATTGTTATTATGTTTGAACATGCACGGGAAAAGTTTTATACTATTGTCTGCCTATCGCCGCATATGGGGACATCTTTTGGTATGGCTAAAATTGGTCAACGGTATAATACTCAAGTACCCGTTTCTTTTAGCTCTTTAAAGGTTTTGAAAAACCTAATATTTCTTAATGTTTATTGGAGTACTTACTAGACCAGGCATGTGTTCTAAAGGGTTAATATTCTTGCAATTTACACAAGAAGTTTTTTTAAAAAATTATATTTACATGAATAAATTATATTTTCATAAAATTGTATTTACACAGTTTTGATGCTTACAATTTTTTTAAACATAAATATGTATTTTATAGTATTTTTAAATATATTCCACCAATATAAAATTCATAAAGTCACGTAATTTGAGAACATTTTCAGAAGTCTACGAAATTAATTTTAACTGCTTGGCAATTCTGATAATAATACATCAATTACATTGAACAAAAAATGATTGAGAAAAGTTAAAGTATTAAATGTAAGCTTCACACTTGCTTATTTACGAAGTTTGAGGAAGAAATCAATCATTTAATTCAATTCGAATTACGTTTTCGGCAATCACGTGACCGAAAATAAACTAACATCAATAGGAAGTGATACAGCAACACCAGTTCCTTGATACCGTAAATGATGTTTTCCTGCAAATCACTTAGTTACTTATTGCTTTCCTGATTTTTGCTGGCGTTATCGGTTGCTCAAATTCCCAAATTGCGACGTACACCTAACCCTTTCATGAATTTTTCGTTGTCAGGGACAATTTTCCCTTCTAAAAATGCAATCACTCATGAAGAATGATAAAGATAAAAAAAAAAAAAAAGTAACACACAGACGATAATTTTTTTCCCTTTCCCCCTACCCTCAGCTAGTCCTTTAGAACGAGCGACCAGCCCACCCCTCCCTAGTTCGAAATCATTTGCCGGAGGATGTTTAAATATGTATATATCTAGCAAATATGCTTACGCTTTGGAGGCATTAAGAAGTAAGAGGGGGAGGGGAGTATAAAAAAACTTAAAAAAAATGTCATCTCTTAAAAAAGCTAATCAGGGCTAATTTTCGAAACTTAGTCCTCAAATCGAAGCAGGTGAGTCCTTTTGGGGAAAAAAAAGATCACCTCTAAAAAATAAATCCTAAAAAAAAGTTGCGCGCTTATCTAACCTCGTTAACGCCCATGTGGAGTATAGCAACGACATTGTGTGACAGGGAATATATTTCCTCTACCCCCTTTTCGTTCCCTTCCCCTGGGATCACCGTGATTATTTTTTTTCGTACTCTGTCCCTTCCCTTACAGGTAACATTCAAGAAAAAGTTCGGCATAATATCACAATTTTGACACAACTATTATCATGCTCCTATCGGGACATCTTAGAGGTAATTGGATAAGGAGATGAGATTGCAGTGCAATTACAATCAATTATGGATCTTTAATTTTATAGAAAGATGAAAGTCCATAATAATATTACGAGGTATAATCATTTCATTAATTGATGGTATCAATAAGTTGGTTCTTAGTAACGTGCAATGTCAACAAGTCGCGAAAAAAAAACAATTTATAAGACACATTGTGAAAAATTTGTTGACTTACCTTAAAAACAGTCCATGTCTTCTATTCTGGCTTCAGTTGAAATTCAAATGGATTCTTTATCTTTGGGTATTGTGAATCTAGTAAGATTCCACGAAAATTCAGAGTAACAGCTATTCAAGGGTAAGGTAGTTTTTTTTTTAAGTTCTTGAATTAATTGTTCACCACGTTTAACATTATAAGTACGGATTTGATTGTGATGAAAATAGACGTGCATCTTTTTCTGTTGCACAAACCTTCTGTTGCACTAAACAATAATCGGCAAATTAGTACTCAAGAATCTCTAAACTATGTTTATTACGAGTTTGCAAAAGGATTCGATTGTTATGAAAAAGTTGCGCATCTGTTTCTGTTACCATCAACAATAATCGGCAAATTAGTTATCAAGAAGTTCTGCACTTTGTTTAACATTATGCATATGAACTCGATTGAGATGAAAACAGTGTATATCGTTTTCTGTTAGTATCCTCTGACAGTTATCAGCAAATCAGTAGCGGTAATAAAATGAAAAGTAGTTAATCAGATTGAGAGATATTGCACTGCAGCTGCACAATTGGAACAAGCAAACAGATTCAGAAAGTCACCATCAAACAACGACACTTGAACTGATCCTCTGTAAGATGTTCATAATGTTCCAAGTATGAAAAAAAAATCCGATTTATTTTACTATTTACTATTTAAGGAGAACAACAAACAATTATCATTTTGCCAAACAATGGTTCCTTGATGAAATCATGCGATTGTAGTTACAGTCACAGCTTTTGTGGGATATGGAGCAACAAAGGCTATTATCCTCTGCGATTGTAGTAGCCAAATGTTTATGGTTGAGAACTCGTTGCCAGTGATGTATTAGTGAATTCATGTATTCAAGTCCTGATACTACCTAAAAGCCATCGTGTAGGGAAGCTGGATCATGTTAAAAGTGTTGCGGCTCAAACACTTCTCGTTAGGATGGATGTGAGAACTAAGGGTGCCATCAGTGGCGTGATGTACACCCCCGCAATCTCCGCAAAACATATGGGTCCTGGATTCTAGGGGGCCCACGGCCTGACTGACGCCAAGTACGCAATCCTTTGTGTGATCCAGCTTGGGGTCTAAACCTGACTTTGTAGGGGAGGGGGCTAATATTCTCCGTTACGCCACTGGGTGCCAACCTGAGTTATTACCACGTCATTTGATTGAGATTCAAAATTATGAAGCGTATTGGCGTGTTTGATTGATTATTAGTGTTGGACTTTGAAGGAACACGAAAGATCATGGTGGCGCGCGGAACTCGTTGTTTTAAACGGTGGTCAAGTGACGATATCTGAACTGGTATATAACTTTCCAATTGCGGGGCGATCGTAATTTTGTATCACTGTCAAGTGACAAGAATGATCCCTGAGCCGACACCCCTTTCTCGTACCTTCCACATCACACCAAAGCCAGGACTTTGAATTACAGCAGATTTAGTATGCATCAGCTTCTTTACGATATGGGTTTTCAGTAGCATCAGGACTCGATAACGCTAAGTGTGAGTTCGTGACCATGATCACTGAGCTACCATGACCACGTCTTCAAATGACAACAAGATTCCTTTGAAGCCCCGATGGCATCGGCTTATTGAAAGAGTAAATTTTCCATTTGAATGAGTGAATATGTGTGTGTTTATTTACGTCGTACTCTGAAACAACGCTAGGGCTATTGGCGACGGACCTCGTAATTTCTATTTTAGTGAGTATATATTGATTATGTGTTTATATATACAAAAAATTAAAAAGGACGGTATGTATTTTTTGAGTATTACTTGCATAAATCATTAGCGTTGATTTACTATCAAAATGTTATTTATCTAATAGATTTTTCTAAATCTTTAACTTTATCTTTAGTTTTTGAAATGTATTTTAAATTTTTTGTGGATGTTATGAAGACTACAAGTTTAAATCTATAAATTATAATGTTACTTTGTGTATTATTAGAGTATTTGAAGTAAAAGCTTTTTTTTTTTTTTTTTTGTCCGATCACGTTGAAATGACCAAATTCGGTCAAACACACATATTTTTGTTTTTTTATTCTTTGAATAGAGCTATCTTTTGGCTTTACAAAACATATCTTGTTTTGTTTCTACGTCACCTAGAGACCAAGTTACAATTAATTTCATAAAATTAGAAAAACCGAAAGTAGATCTTTAATCTACCAGAAATGAGCATTTAAGTTGTTCAAAATCTATCATGATGAGTCTGATAACTCCAAATATTATGAATATATTTCTATAAAACTTTTTGAATCTGATATTTATTTTATTTTCTAGAGAATGTACAAAAATATTTCTTATTGTATGAATATTTTTTATGGCATGTTTAAATAATAGTCTCGTACAGAATGTCACATTTCTTATAATTTTTACTCGATCTGCTCTAAAATTTTTAAAATTTTATAAAGCATTAAAAATTTAGTACATTCTGTAGATAAATGCATCTAGTTTGTTTTGGTAATACTTTTACTGATATTACTTTTTTCTCTTAATTACTTTGAAATTTTTCAAAAATATTGCCAAAATTTGACTTCATAACTGCGATTTTTGTAAAATTAATTTTTTTTTTTAAAATATTAGTATTTATTGGTATTGATTCTTAAAAAAGCATTTATAATATTTTAGTGTTCTATGTTTCAATTTCTACATTAATTCACAATCTCCTTATATATATATCTTGTTCAAATTTTTAGTCATTAATTAAATACATTTAAAATGCTCAGTTGAGCTGAAATTTTATATACACAATTATTTTGGATGACAATACGGTAATTTAATTATAATTAATAAAAATTAATTGACTGAAACTAATTATTTAAAGAATTACAGATACAGAGTCACGTTGGCTTCATTTTTAGCGACTTGGGTCAAAACTTTTATAAAAGATTTCTTTTCTCACGTTTTAAAGCATTCAGTTGAACTGAAATTTTATCTACGCGTTTGTTTTGGATGACAATGTGATACTTTAAAGATAACGAATAAAAATTAATTGCCATTTAATATTGTGATTCTGTCATATGTATATAAATATTTATATTAATTGTAATTATTTGATAAAAAGTAACTAAAATAAAATTTTTCTTTGTTGACCTAAGTAGGAATTGACTTTTAAATTTTTTTTATATTACTTGTTTAAAAAAAGTACCCCGCATGTGTTCGGATACCTTAATGCAAAAACGAAGCTTTTACTTGTTTTGTCAAAAAAAAAAAAATGTCATAAAACTTCATGAGCAATAACAAACAAAAGACACCTTGCAGTACATTTTTTATTTTCTAATTTTTGCTACTTAAATTGAGGCTGAAACCTAGCTTTGATTAATTACTAGAAGTACGAACTTGATGTGTCCATTAAGATGATTAGAATTCACTTACGTACTGTCATATAAAAAACATCGAACATAAAACAAAGTTATATTTTTCTCTAATTTTAGACTCATTGCCTTTTTACTGTTCGAAAATTTAAGAGCGTGTACACTGCGTGCAGTTCTTTCTCTTTAGGGATTTAACATTACTTCGAGAGAGAGATTTTATATTAATCAACATAATATGATTTTCTATTGAATAGTTAATTCTCTTTCAAAATAATTCTAAATTATTTTTTAAACGTTGTCTTTGTTTTTAACGATTGATTACTGTAAAATAATGCATTTTAAAGAGAATGTAGAATAACTAAACGAATTTTAAAAACTTATTTGTAAAAGCAATAATCGTGAATTTTTTGTAAATGTGATCCGTTCGAAGTATTTTTAAATCTATTGTATCGTATTAGTTGATTAGGAATACTTTATATCGATTAATTCCATAATATTACTCGAATTAATTTTTTTTTCTTCAGGGAAGATGATGAAATAATTACTTAAATCATTGAACACCTCTAGTTTCATAAGTTCAAGCGATTTTATTTTTATGTTCGAACTATATATAAGAAGGAGGATTCATGCAGGGACGTCTTAAAACTTGAAGTCCTGGTCCCCTTCGCAAAAGTAGGTCCCACCTTTTCGACCCTTTCAAGTAGACAGCACAGGGTAAGGGTGGGCGGACTTTTCCAAGGTACGCGTGCTATTTCTGATGTTTTTAAGGTGTTGTGGTTCACCCACTGGGTGAGCCGCAACACCTTACAAACCTGCAAAACCTTAAAACACCTTCACGCCAGCAACACGAGAACCCAATCCTTTGGCAGCGCAAGAAGTGGGATCATGTCTCAATAGCCAATCCTGTACTATTGCGGAAAGGTCTGATCAGTCAGTGTGTGGGGAAAAATTCATTTACACGGCTGGCTTCGCAGAACTGCTTTTTTCTTCTACAGCTACAGTGAACTATGTGAACTACAGTGAACTGAGCATTATCGTATGCTTCCAGTGAAGGTACTTGGTGTGGTTTGGTAGTTAGGAGAGGGGGTGCCAGCTCAGGTGTAGTCCACGTCACTTGGCCATGGTTCAAAATTACTTGGTCCGTCGCCAAAAAGCCATCGTGTAGCTGAACAGTGTGACGTTAATATTCACTCGAAGGTACATGTGTCGTCTACACAGTTCTACCAGTCGATTCGGTTGTGAAAAGCTGATTATCCTGTCTGGTTGGCGTTGGTGTTCCATAAATGTTTATTTTAGTATGTGCGTCTTAGCTTTTAGCAAAGGCGGTCACTCCAAAATGTCTTGGCGATCCACAAGTCTCAATGCAATGTGAAATAATCTTACAAAGAGTAACCTATTACAAAGTGCGTGAATCACAATCTCACGAACCGACTGCCAACTTTCGACTAAATGGTGGTGTATGGTCTAGGCTTAGATGAACATGGTATGATAATCTAGACTTGCCTCTATTTCCAGTTTGGCATACAGCTTAAAATTCCCAGGTTCTTATTTTTATTGGTGAATTGTGTCCGAGAATAATATTTGATGATTAAGCTATTCGTATCACGATCTTATTAAGATCAAGTCAAGAACAGGACGAGGCCGTGATCCCGGCCCAGTTGGCCTATGCCTTAAAATGTTCCTGGAGTGATGCTCAAACGTAATACAGATCTATTCATAATTACAGGAAGTGTTTAATGGTTTTTACAATCATTTCCTGAATTAAATGTCTTTTATTTCATTTTCCAATTGCTGTATTTAACGATATTTTGCAGTGAGATATATTGTTCATTTTGGACTAAGTATGTTTTAAAAAGTTGTAATTAAAACTGGTCTTTTCGTTCACACTTGAGATTTGTACTGAATCAGAAAGATTTTTGTCTGAATATACAGGCCAATTCTTATAAAACATTTTCTACCAAACATATTTTACTGGACTGTATTTTGTTTTGTTCGTGAAATTCTGTCAGAAAAATCTTTTACGAAGAAGTTTAAATTTCTTTGATATACAATGAATTCATTCAGGATTCATGTGTTTGTGTTTCCAAGCTAAATACCTATCTGGTCGCTTACTTTGGTAAAAAAAATGTACTTAAATTACAAGAAAAATATTTGTGTGTGAAAAGTTTACCAATTTCTCAGGGTTTTATTTCCTTTACTTTCACCAAGAACACATTTCTCATCTTTATTACTCGTATTACTATGGTTCAAAAGTATGAAATCAATCATTAGAAGCCCAGAAATTGCTGACAAGTTTATTTCAAACAATCTAGCTTTATTGTTAAGTTAGTAAATTCTCTATACCAAATACACACTATTTAATACTTTCATTTTAATTGTCTATTGATAGATTTTAGAATATGGTTGTGTAAATGAACATCGGTTTGTAGATTCTGTACCTACAATGATTACAACTTTGTGTTACTTGAATGTTATGAGTATCTTTACCTCAGTATTTGTTTCATTGATTTCGATAAAGTTGCCATGGAATTTTCAGTTTTGCTGGTGAAAATTCACTATCCCCAATATGTCCATCCAGGACATCAACTTTGTTTTTAGCTTTTTATTTTGATAGAAATCCCAGAAGTTAGCCAGCAGCCTTTAGGCAAAGTGCTGATTCGATTCTTAACTTAAAGCTAATTGTACCTTGCATATTTTCCACAGCAATTTTCAATATTTTTTTTCAACACATAAAGTACATTTCAGTGGGTAGAGTATCCCTTAAACGTCCATTCAAAGGTCATCAACTTTGTTTTCCTCTTTTTATTTTGAAGAAATACCAGAACTTAAAAGCAAAGTGCTGATTCGATTTTAATCTTTAGGAGCTAATTGTAGCATATTTACCACAGCGGTTTCAATACCTTTTAGGTACAGGAAGTATATTTCTGAGGGTAGTTTTGGATGCAAATGGAACATTCTATTTAGAATCTCAAATCAAATCCATATTCAGCATTCACATTCGATACCTCCTTTGTACTACCCTTGCCAAAGTACCCTAATAACTCATTATCTTCGGCACTCTTCGGGACAGCTCGATCCCCTCGGAAATGGTCGATACCCATTATCACGACACAACTGCACATGACGCCACTCCGCCACTTTTCCTCGCGGGGGGCCCCCCCCCCCCCTCTCCATTTTCGGAACCCCCCTCCCGGATTAAACTCCGACGGGATCAAGATTCCAGATAGAAGAGGAGAGAGGAGGCACAAGAGGAGGCAGGTCCCCTTTGTTGTCGTTTTTATGTTGTTTGAGTTGCAGGAGGGTGACTCATAGTGTGTTGTCCGACAGCTTGCAGACTTGGGGAAGGAGCGCAAAGTAAACAGTTCGGATAGGATGATTGGGATAGGATGGCTAGGATGCGGATCGATAATTTCGGTGGGGGCTATCGGTTGGGCATCGTAATTATCGATTTGCGTGCGAATTATCGATTGTGTGTTTTGATTATATGTTGTGTTTTCACTCGGTGATGGTTCAATGGGTTTGGTGTTATTCAGTTTGGGGGCGATGCGATTCTGTAAGGTTATTGCATAATGTGTTTTTTTTTTTAAAAAAAATGTTGTGGATTTTATGGATTATGCTCAGTTGGGGATGGAAAGAGAAAATAACAAAAGATTTGCTATGAGGATTGCTTCAATAATAGACGAAGTTCGTAACTGTGTATTTCACTCATACACGGGATTATAGCAAGTAATTTATAAATTGTAAGGGGTGCCGGAAGTAATTCTTGCTTTTTTTTAGTGTTAAAATAACGTAATAAATGTTTATCATTTGGCAGATTTTGCATGGCAACATTTGTTTTATTAAACTTAAAATAAGTGAATGCCCTGTATGCCTTTTTTTATTGTTGTTGAGTTAACCATTGAATATGAATGGGTTAAGGTATTTGAACTAACTCAGAAAATTATTTTTTTAAAAATTGCATACCGAAGCATTATAAATACTTTTTAGGGATCAATACCAATAAATATTAATACTGATATATTTGAAATAAAATATCTAAAATTTACAATATTCACAGGGAACATAAGGGAAATATTTTAGCAATATTTTTTTAAAAAAATATTTCAACTAGTTATCTGTGGAGCCTCCGTTTGTGCGAGTGCTACTATGTGTGTCACGGAAATCGAGTGATGACGAGAATACTCGTCAATCATAGAGTAAGTGTCACTGTTAAAATATTCCTTGAAAAAGATGAGTTTATTTTATAAAATTGGCAATTGTATTACTAATACTTATTTATTTGGTTAAGTGTTTCAGCGGGTGTATGCGGGGCAAATGAGTATCTTTTCATATCTTTTTATTTATCTGTTTTACTCCGGCCTGGCCTCAAAATATCTTAAAATTTGAGAATATGTTTTGTTTTTCTCAAAAATTATGATTTAAATAGCCAATGGTCACTACTTTTTACCCATCACGAGTATACTCGTCATGATCCAAATCCTGCTTTTCCATGACGAGTATACTCGTCAATCTGGTTAAGGCAACTAGAAAAAAAAAGTAACGAACTTATAACAATATAAAAGTATTACAGAAATAAACTACATTAATTTACCTAAGGAAATTACTAAAATTTTAAAGTTTTATTCAAATACAAAAATTTTAGAGCTAATTGAGTAAATATAAGAAAGGTGGCATATTTATCAGGCTATTATTGATACAACCAGTCACACATAACTCAAAATATTCATACTGTAAGAGTAACTTTAGTTTATTCTCTATTGAAGGATATAAATATCAGGTTCACGTGTGAACTCATAGCAATTAGGATAGACCTAGATATTTATCTTACATGGACAAGTATTGCTAATTCCGACGGCATTATTATGCTCTCGGATTGTCGGTTT
>BMAV01019022.1:876015-886832 GCA_019973955.1 Trichonephila inaurata madagascariensis
GGGGCCCTGGTACTCTTCGTTATGCCACTGCTTTTAGCAATCCTTTGATGATTTCTATGACAATTATTCTCTAGTTTATCACCAAGTCAACAATGTAGTTGGAACGTGGGATTGCATTTTATATTCCTTTCTGCATTTCGCATCACTTAATGGAATACTACCGTGGGTCTCTGACGTTTAGCGAATTATCCTCCCTCAAGAAAATTGAGCTCGACAACTTGGAAGAACTCTTCCTAGTCATCCTTGGTACTTCTGAAAGATTCCAGGAGGTTCTTTCAGGCATATGCCTAGTAAATGCCGAACTGCCTCTTCGTGTTTTGTGAGTGGCCAAATAAAAGCTCACGCCTTTCGTTAGAGTTCCGGAGTGCCATTGGTGTTACTCCGAGCTGGTCCTCCCTGCCCACATAATTGACTTGCTTGGATTTTAAAAAGGACGAGGTCCTTCTGGACCCTCTTCTGTTTTAAAGAATTTCTAGAATTTTTTTGGATTCATCGATATTGTCTAGCATAGCTAGACAATCTGGGATTAGAAACCACTACAACAGTACTACCCATCATGTTTCTTCTGTAAGAGTTAAAAACTCAATAAGTTGAAAGGAAACCTAGTTAGTTTTAAGAGAGAAACCTCGCGAGAGATCCCGTTACAATATGTTCTTTTGTGAAAATCATAATAGAATATCACCTCCCCCTCCCCAGGGGCCGAGGGTAGCCTAGTGGTTAGAGCATCGTACTCCTGACTGGAAGGTCTGGGTTCGATGCCGGATGTCAGCAAATACCCTCCTTGTACACACGGAGTTCGTGCTGGTTAAATCAGTGGGTCCGAAGGTCTTGTGGGCGGTCGCTTGACTTGTTTGGGTTTTAAAAAAGACGAGGTCCTTCTGAATCCTCTTCTGTTTTTAGAATTTCTAGAATTTTTTTGGATTCATGGATATTGTCTAGCATAGCTAGACAATCTGGGATTAGAAACTTCTACAACAGTGTGTACTACCCATTTGCGCATCATGTTTCTTCTGTAAGAGTTAAAAACTTTCAATAAATTGAAAGGAAACCAATTTAGTTTTAAAAGAGAAACCTCGCGAGCGATCCCGTTACAATATGTTATTCTTTTGTGAAAATCATAATAGGATATCACCTCTTCTCCCAAGGGGCCGAGGGTAGTCTAGTGGTTAGAGCTTCGTACTCCTGACTGGAAGGTCTGGGTTCGATGCCCGATGTCAGCAAATACCCTCCTTATACACACGGAGTTCGTGCTCGTTGAATCAGTGGGTCCGAAAGTCTTGTGGGCGGTCGCAGCAGGAACCGCGGGTGCAGAGGGCTGGAGAATATTTCCTTCCCCTCCAGTTTCATGCCTAAATTGTGGAGGTGGAGATAGGTTGTGTCGCCTTCTATCGTAAAGTAGTCCAACCTGTCTCAGGCACAGGCAACTTTCAATCCTTCCCGTAGGGAAGGATACAACAACAACGACCTTTCCCCCTCTTCTATGACCGTGGTAGACTGATGATCAAGGTCATGTACTCGTAGCCGTCGTGTCTTGAGTTCGAGCCTAGTGCCGCTGAAGACCCGCCGTGTAGGGGAGCTGATGCAGGTTAAATCTATCGGAGCTCTAACGTCCTTCGGTTAGTGTGTTGTGGAAGTTAGAAGAGGGATGCCAACTTAGGTGTCGTCCTCGTAAATTGACCATGGTTCAAAATTACGAGGTCCGTCGTCAAAAGCCCTCGTGTTGCTAAATAGGGCGGCGTTAATATCCACCCCATTTCTATTCTATAATTTAAGAGGGAACTTATAATGAAGATTGAGGACTAGAATTTGTTTTTAAAACTCTAAGAGATATGCCTTTTATATTTCAGATGGGGGCAATTCGGTTTAAACTTAGAAATTTTGTTGTGGGAAGCAGAATGCATTTTTAATTACCAGATAACTGTATAATAATTGTATTAAATAAATAATCATGAACTACAAATATGTATACAAAAAAATGAAGGGTAGTGCTGTTTCAGGCTTTTCAAAATGAAACCTAGTACTAGAGAAAGGAGAGAGACTATTTTTTACTTTATTCCTATAAGAAAGTTAAAATGTCCATTCTTCAGTTTTCTATTACAAATGATCCTTTTATTTTATCCAATATTTTCCTTACACAACCACACTCACAGATAGTGGTTCGAAAGTTCCCAATTTAAATACCTCTCTGTTATTGAATGCTGTTATTTGATGTCCCGCTTCCTGTATTTATACGATTGGCCCGAATTTGCCTTGAAGTTTTCCATTGGGTAACTCTGTTTTATTTTTATACTTACTTTCGCTGAATATAATGGAATAAAACATTAGATAATGATATAAAATTTACCTCGGAATAAGGGTTGCAAACTCTATGTATATTTGTTTAAAGCTAAATTTTCTGCCCACCGTGTTGACATTCTGTTGTGTGTGGTGGCTCCTCCCGTATCTCTGTGGAGTTAACGTCCAGTAGAACTTGCACAAACATTGACCAATCCAAAAAGTGGTCGGGAAGATGTAGATAAGATGATTTAGTGTTTGAATATTCTGGAGAGATATACTCGCTTTTAGATATCATAGTGTCCTCGGGATATGTAGGGGTCTTATCCACCCCTAAAAAGTCGGAAACTTTCTTTAGTGTTTGCTAAGCACAGGATCATGTTGGAATACATAACTCGGAAAATTTTGAATGTTTTGTTGAAATATATTTATTTATGGAAATAGAATGTAAACCAAATACTTTTATTAAGTTTTATTACATCTAAACAATGTGCATATTTTCTATAAGAAAAAATAGTTTTGAAATTTGATTTATTTTGTTCGCTTTCGTTTACATACTTCCAATTTATCCTTTTATTTGATAACGGCCCGAAAAGGTTAATTAAGAATTTTTCTACGCGTAACTTTTTCAGTTAATATAATTATTTTAATACATATAGCAACAATTAAGGTTTTAAGTATATGAAAATCTTTCGGATAGCTAAAAAAATTATTTAAATTTCAAATAATTATAAACATATAAAACCAGACGTTGCCCTTCCACTTTGCTAAGTAAATCATGACAAAACATTCTTTTCAGGTTATTGTGATTTAAGCTCTAGAATTAAGCTTTTAATTGTATTGAAACATATTTTTATAGTACTCCCTTCTTGATTTAAAAATAAAAAAAGACGGGAATTTCTTAAACAAATAAATTACGTATTACACATATTATAGAGAAAGAGAGAGAACCTTTATTTATATGCAATTTTATGTGTTTGGATTTTTATTCAAGGGACTCTAAATATCAAAAAATTATTTATTTATTCGCTTTTTCAAAATCGCAATTCCACAAAAGAAGTTGGACACTTAAGCGACTCTTTTAATTTTGGAAAAATCTATTTATATTCAAAAATAATTGAATTTAAAATTCTGTGACACATTCCAACCGTTGAAAAAATTATTACATTATGATATTTTTATATTTATATCGTAAACATATATTTCATCCTTAAGTACATATAAGTTGCGTAAAAATCTTTCGAAATTTAAATGGATTGTTCTGTGAGTCTTAATTTTTTTTTCTTTGTTCCTGGAATGATTACTGTAAGTTAATTAATGAGTGTTGTGTGAAATGTATCTTTTTAGCTAAACTTTTTCTCCAGTGTTAAAAGCCTATGTGTCCTCGAAACTCTGTCTAGTACTATCCATTAGAATATCAATTACTCAAATGGATAGATAACCAATGAATAATTGCTTTGGGTGTTCTGAATCATTCACTACTCATAGAAGTGATCGATCCTAACAACCCACATAAAACCGCTTGTCACTTTTAAAACGGTGTTTTTTTAAACGGTTATTGCTTTATTTTTATGGAAGCACATTTTCTACAGCTGTCTCAATTTGTTAGAAGACTCCTATACAGTGGCCCTCAAAAGTGTTCGTACACATGCAATTTTCAATCAAATTTGATGTTTTCGTTTGATAAAAATTAGCATATCGAAATTGTAATTTTTAAAAAAATACCTGCAAATTCATAATCAAACAAGTAATATAAAGAAAAAATTTTAAAAGTGAATTCCTACTTAGGTCAACAAAGAACGATTTTATTTTAGTTTTTATCAAATTATTACAATAATATAAATATCTATATATTTATGACAGAATCACAATATTAAGTGGCAATTAATTTTTATTAATTATCATTAAAGTATCGTGTTGTTATCCAAAACAATCGTGTATGTAAAATTTCAGTACAACTGAATGCTTTTAAAACGTGAGAAAAAAATCTTTTTAAAAGTTTGGAATAAGTCGCTAAAAATGAAGTCAACGTGAATGTATCTGTAATTTTTTAAGTAATTAGTGTCACTCAATTTTAATTAATTATAATTAAATTGTCGTATTGTCACCCAAAACAATCGTGTATAAAAAAAAATTCAGCTCAAATAGCCGCGTTAAAGTGTGAGAAAAAAAACCTTTTAAAGTTTTGACACAAGTCGCCAAAATGGTCGCTATGTTGCCAAAAATGACACCAATATGGCTGTATTTGTTATTCTTTGTCGTCGTGTATATAAAATTTCAGCTCCATTGAGCGCTTTAAAATGTATTTTATTTACGATTGAAAATTTGAACAAGATATATATAGAGAGGTTGTGAACTAATAGTAAGAATTGAAAAACTAGTCAGAAATTACTCCACAAAAGTCTTCGTATACTTAAAAAAAATAATCTTAATTTCTTAATTTAGCACTTAGTAGGGTATCTTATAGTGTCCACAATTTTAAATGTCTTGGTGTAGATATCATCAGTTTTTTGCAGTTTCTGCATTGATGTTTTTCCATTTTTTTGTGATTGTTTCCTTTTATTTCCCATTTTGTTTCCATATGTCATATTTTCTTTTAATTCAAATTCTCACTTACTCAGCGTAAATGATGTGATTTAGGAGGTGTTTACAGAATTTGGGGACAGTTATAAAGGCACCACAGGCGTACGTTGAGAGCAGTACGCTTAGGGCATTCATTATCTTATTAAAAATAAAGTCATCTCGCCCAAATTTTTGGTGAATAATTTCAAATTGTTCTTTAAAATATTTAAATAATTTTGATTCACAACACCGTCAAAAAATACCAAATTAGCTAATCCTGAAGCCGATTTACACCCCTACACAAGAACACTTACCAACTCCATGCTTTTTATTTCAACTACTAATTGTATTGTACATAAAAAAAAAAGATAGAACTGTATTATACGATAACGATGAATAAGTTATCAATGTTTTTATATAGATTAAATTATTGTTCAAAAAATAAAAGAAATTAAAAGTCGAATAAACTCGAATTGAGACATGATTTTAAATGGAATAAAAAAAAAGAAAGATAACGTTACGAAAAGACAAACGATAAATGACAATGTTGCCAATTATAAGAAAAGAATTAATAATAGCACATACGATTATACATACTGTCAATGTATATGTATCAATGTTTATTCCTATCCAAGTTTAACTGATGAACAAATATTTTAATTGCATATTTCACGAACGTTATTGTTAGATCGAAATATAATACGCCATTTTTATATCATTGCCCCTATTTTGAATTCATTATTTTATTTTTCAATTCATAAAATTACATTTTGTATCATTTTCTCTTTTTTTCCCCATTCCTTCTACTATTTGAACAAAAGTTATTTTATTTATTTTTATGCTATTTTTATTTTATTCATTTCATCTTTCGATCATTTGTTGGTCCTTTTTTTAAAAAAATCCATGTGAAATTGATATGGAAATCACTGTTTTGCCGCTGATAAAATTGGAATTTAAAATACTGATAGCTTTTTGTTTTTAGAGGAGAAAGATTGTGTATTCGAGGTTAGTTGTAATACAATTGAAAATTTAAGATGTTCAGCAAGTTTGTATTTTGTCCTAATCATATTGTTAACATATCCACAATTGTTATTTTAAATAAAATGATAAATATCATAAGCTACCTTTTTTTGCCATGAAAGAGCAGTTTATTTTTTAATGGATATTTAAAATAAAATTATGGAATCATATATCCTTCCATGAGTCTATAGTCAGTTATTAATTATATGCAGAAATTTCATAAGATTAAGTGCTTCAGATTTCAGGGATGAGTTGGTTTGAATATCTTGTGTAAAATTTATGAAAAATAATTGCACTTTGTTTTGAGAATTTAGTTTCTTGTAAGTTGCATATATTCTTTTTAAAAGTACGCTTATAATGGATTTCAACCTGGAATATTTTCAAATTTAACATCTACGTTCTTTTACAAAAGGGATGTTTATATCTTTCTTCTTCGCAAGTGTTGTCATGCCAAGATACAATATATTAGAAATTGAAGAATTTCTAATGTTTTATTGCTTGGCATAGCACTTGTAAACAACAACAATAATAATGATATTTACAGTGGGGTTTTTTTTATACACCTTACAGTATGTTATTGATTTGGAATATTTTTAAAATGTAAGGTATTTAGAACAAAGCAAAAGCATTTCCTGGCTTTAATATAATTTTTCAAAAATTGGCATTTATAACTTTTATTTGTACATGATAAGGAATCTATAAATCGTGAACTATGTAAGCAAATCGTAGATTATATATATATATATATATATATATATATATTGCTAATACCGTACACACACTACACAGTATGGTAAATGACATATTTGTTTTTTAATTTGTAAGATATTTTTTTTTTTTTTTGAATTATTCCCAAAAAACAAAAAAAAAAACTTAAATTCCGTATAAATTACTTAAATTTAAAAAGTATATATTTAGGTGTGTGTTCTGATTCTTTCATATTGCTTACAGTGTATTTTTCTCTTACAGAAACTAACCCTGCATTCCTCTCTCCAATAACAACTTCAGAGTATAAATGATAAATTCGCTTGAAAATTGTACCATCTGGTGGCAACTTGAAGTTTATGTAGAAGCAATTAAACTAAATCCAAGAAGTTTGATGAAACTTATTTTTTGACGAATAGTGATGCTTAAGACTTTAAATAACACGGTAAGTCTATTTATTTTTAAAGAAATAATAGATGTATGGCCTAATGATATAAGATGTTATATATAAATTCTCCATTTAAATTTCCTTTCGATGGGTTTTCTGTTATTTAAGGTGTTGTTCATCCCACCTCCAAAACTTAGCGTGGTAATTAATTCTTTTACTTTGCATGCCTAACGGGAAATACCATTTTGACTACAACTTTGTCCTCCCAAAATTGCACTTTGACACATTTCAAAATAAGATAGTTCAATATCACATAAGCCATCATTTCTAACCAATCAGCATATCTAATACTGAAAATCGTACAATTATCCAAGATTCTAGCCGTTTCCAGGAAGAAAATTATGTAATTGAAATTATTGCATTGTAATTTTGAACGTCAGTCTTGTGACCAGGACGATATTTGAGCTTGTACAACATGCTTTAAACTTCAGCAACATAATTGTATGAGTACTTTCTCATCCAGGACGAGCTTAACGTGTGTCAGTTCTGCTACACGACGGGTCCCATAGAGTTTTTATTTTAAACTCATATCTTTGAAATATTTGATTTCTGTTTTTATATATACGTACTGAATATACATACTTCGTATTTTTATGGATTTTTTAACATTTTATCTTGTAAGTTTAATTTCATTGCCTAGAGAAAATATTTTTCTTCATTTCTTCTTTTTTAGTAAAGGTAAGTATTCTTTTTTTGTACAATAAGAAGGTAAGGCCTCTTATTGTACAAAAACACTTGCTATGGTATTTTCGCTAATATGATTATAGAATCTGCGAAACAATTTAAAATAATTGTAGTACATTTCCAAAAAACTGATAATAGTATTTTAGACAATTACTCTTTTTTTTATATATATATTTCTTTCGAATGTAAATTTCTAATTAAAATCACCGCTACGAATTGTTATCCCTTTTTTTATATTCAAAACATAACTTTTTACACTCTTTTAATGAGTGTTAGAAAAATTTTTCTTTTCTTATTTTGATGATTAGTAGGTTTTTTCCCAGACGATCCTATCTTTAATTGACTGTTTAGGCTCAGATCACTAAGCAACAACTTGTAATTCTTTCTCTCTCACAAACTTATGATTAAAATTATCCCGCTGCCAAACGATAGAAAGAAAAGTTTTATTTATTCAACGTTTACTTGGAACAGAACTTTCTATTAATGAGATTTGAAACTGAGTCTTTCTTTCTTTTGCTGTAAACAACGTGTTTCGTTGCAACTGAGCGACCAGTAAGCGAACGTAATTAGCATTTCTGTTTATAATCTCGCTACCAGATCGTATCCATCAACTGTCCTGCATAAAAAAAGGAACAAACAAATCATGTTCATTCTCTCCTTGACCTTCACGCCTTCTGAGACGTAGCGAGGCGATTCTTTCGTCGTAAATAATGTTCCTCTGAGTTGTCTTTTTCCTTCTTGTTTATCGCGCTGTTCGTCTGCAGAAAAAATAAAATATAAATAAGAATAAATCAAAGCTCTCTCTTCCAAAGGGAAAAAGTATTATAAAAAGAAGCAAGGAGAAGAGAAACAATGTTCAAATTTTCTAACGGTACCATCTGTTAGTAGAAAGAAAAGCTGAATTATTGTCGTGTCAATCGGATTGGAGGAAAATAAGTTGATGATTGTCATTCATTCAGATTGGGGTTATTTGCGAAGACTGAGTTTTTATTTTTTTATTTTTCCCCCCTCTGTGATGTCTGCAATTTTTTTTGGTTTTATTTTTTTAAAAAGTTGACATGCGTGAAAGAAATCGTTTGGTATATTTCAAATTTGTATTCGAAACGATTATTTTAATCTTATTCTTTAAGAAAAAAAATCATTATGTTGCCATAGTTGTTATATTGTTAAACATATAAATGTATCTCATTCTTACATATTTATGTGTATATTTGGGGATTTTTAAAGAACTGGGTAAGTCAATTAAAATTTTTGTAATAGAATATTTATGATAACGGCTCAGATGGATATTTATGAAAATCGATCATTTTCAAATTGTTATACTTATTTTAAGTTTAGAATGTAAAGGGATTGAAACTGTTTTAATTTCTATACACTCACAAGCACAAGTTATAGAATTCTGCGCCATTTTAAGATTTCGTGGTAGTTTTTTAGAATTATTTGTATAAGCTGTTTGCTTTTTCATTGAATAATTGTTTCTAAGTGAAATCTCGATTTCTTGTTTTCTTTAATGCATTGTTTTAATTATTTTGTGCTTGAAAATTTTAATTTTATTTATTTATTTTATTTTATTGTTATTTTTTTTTTTTACTTGGAATTTTTTCAATTGGCAATAAATTAATCTGCGTAAAAATGTTGACTTGTTGCGGAATTATTTCGAAGCTTTTCAAAATGCATTATATTTAAATTAAAATCTCGGTACATTCGATAAAAAGCTAAAATTTTGTCGTAGATTTATTTATTTTGCAATTCGAAAGGAAATAATTGTCGAATATTGAAAGAAAAAATAAATACTTCAATTTCATTTTTTTCGGTCACTGAATAATTTCATTTTTACGAAAAAAATAAGATTCTGTCGAATAGTAGGTGTTTCGAATAAACTTACCTAAAGAATATTCCATCTTTAGTATTAACAGATTTGTACCTTCTTTGTAAGTTTTTTTTTAATTCATCATTTTAATTTACTTCCCAAAGTATGTAGAATATATTTAAAAAAAAAAATGTTTACTTTGGAAATGGAATTTTTTGGTTCAGTGGTTTTATTAAATGCAGATTTTTTTCTCTCAAATATTTATAATGAAAATTATGTCGATGCACTATATTTATGCAATGAGTTAAATTCCGTATCTACTTCTTTAATAAATAGTTCTGTATTTCTCATTAAATTTATCAATGGATATTTCGAACGTAGCTTTAAAAAAGCTGCTTTCAGAGTTTGCTATTTCAGAGTTAGAAAAAGAATATTTTGATTCTGTGCAAACTCTTTTAGTGATTCAAAAGAATCATTCAAAATTTGATTTTAAATAGAAATAATTTATCAAAAAATGAGAAGTGTTTTATATGCACGTACATATACGTACATATGGTTTCTATATGTATATATGGTTTATAATCTTCAATTTTTCTTTCACTATTATGTATATATTTTCTATTGATGTGGGAAGGTTACGCAAACTTAACCCTACTTCACTGTCCTTAGTCAGTCACAGCTTTAGAAGAAACAACAGGATTTTTTGATTAACTGACTTTTCTTCGTGTTTTGGCTTTTTTCCTCTTGGTTCTCTATTTCATAATTTTATCATCAATCCTTTATTTATATATGTATATATAACTTGGCAGCCTTTCATACCTTCTGGGGTCTGAGACTTAAACACTGGGGGTCTCGCTTCAGACTGACCACCGGATCAGGATATCTGTCCGTGCACCTCAGCGCCCAGTGGTCACGTATACTGGGATGGGCACAATAGGCCTTGGTCCTGATGGACTGTTGCGCCACTGAGTTTGAATTATATATAACGTTGACCTATATTGTTTTGTAATTTTTTTTTATTTATCGTTTAGCTTTAAGTTATATTTATAGAAATTATTATATGATTAATGATTATATATATATTTAATGTGCTATTTTTAATCAGTCATTTTGTAACTTAGAAAAAGTCTAGAAATTTTAGAAATTTTTTTACAAAGTAAACTTTTAGAAATTTTTTCCTGAGGTCTGATCATGAATGAACTACCGTAACTGTATTTGTTACTATGCAGTTCTGTCTTTGCCTGTCTCATCCCCTCCCCCTCTCATTCCGCATATATAATTGCAGAGAAGAGAGATGTAATTTCAGTGGCGTAA
>BMAV01019022.1:974839-986042 GCA_019973955.1 Trichonephila inaurata madagascariensis
CTCTAATTTAATTGAAATTTTTGTATCTTTTTAAAATGTCACTGAGAGATTATTTTTTTTTTTCTTCTTATTTGTCCAGTTTTATTTAATTAATAATTTATAAAAATTATATTCCAAAATTAATATTTTTTCTGCTTTTCTTTTGCAAGCATTAATAAAAGCAACCCTTAACAGTCATCATTTGAATATATATTGTCATTAAGTGTGTCCTTATTGCCAAACAGCTGATTTAGATGTTGCTTTTATGGCAACAACAGTACACTTCGTTCTGAGACTCACACCACTGTGTCTGCGATTCGAACGCTGCGAGTTATATTTATGGAAAAAAAAAATGCCGGTGGCTTTTAAAAGCGGTTATCAGCGAATAATGCATAAAGAGAAATAAAAGTACGTTCTCTTTCTCTTTTCCCTCTGCGATTAAGAAAATATTGACTGCCGCTAGTGATGATTATTGTCCAAGTCATGAAACTATTTCTCATCTCTCGATATATTTATTATCTTCCGGTGGTTTCAAATACAATTTGCTATCGATGCTTTAAAAAGTTATTTTTTTTTCTTTCCTTTTTACCTTTTTTTTTAATTAAAAACTGCTGAAAAAAGTTAACAGAAAAAAAAAGAAAAAAAAGGAAGGTTTTACAAGTATTGGCATGCATTATTGTTATTGAGATTCGTTAATGTTACTTTGAAAATAAATAAGATTTTTCTAATCGATACTGTTTTTATTTTAATTATTTGTTTTTGGAACGAAAATGAAATATTTATTCGTTTTGTTGAGGGGGGGGGGGGGGGAGTAATTTGAAAAACTCCTGTGCCAGAGTATAGTATTTTTAATAAAATGTATAAGGATGTAATTTTAATTTTCTTCTAGCATTTTTTTTTAATCTAAAGTTGATTGTAATTTGTTATGATTTTATTTATTAAAAATATTCTTTTTTCAATGATAAACAAAAAAAATTAATTAATATGAGATTTTTTTTGGAAGATAAAATATTTTTTTGATTATAATTTTTATTGAAATTTTCCTTTTCGTCATTTTATTTTATTGCGATATTTTTCATTAATTTTGTAATTTTCACTTTAAGAATAATTTTTGCAATAAGAATTTAGTAATTTGATTTTTAATCGAAATTCTCTATATATTTATACATATTTTATATGCAAATGTTTTCAATTTTTATAAAATTAACATAGGTTTACAATGTTAATTCTTTCCTCAATGTACAAAATGTTAACTTTTTTCTCTTTAATTTATAAAACTCAAAAAATGTCATGCTTTTAAAACGCTTTTGTTCTTTTAAAATTGACGTGTTTCGAAATATAATAGTTTTGCTAAGATTGTAAACATGCACTCTTACTAAATCAAAGGAAATGAATTCAAATCATAGCAATGGGCCAAATTCATTAGGGTCACATGATAAATTCAATCACGTGTTCTTGAATTCAAAACCTAAAGTAGACTTGTACTTGTTCTGTTTGTAAAATTTGGATAAAATTTCAATTTTAATAGTTGGGTTAAAGTGCTCCAAAGTAAAAATTCTTCAAAAAGGTTTTCAAAATAAAAAAAAAAAGTTATAATATACGTATACTTTTAAACCAAGTGGATTTTTTTTTACCTGTTTGCTTTATTTATGTTTACAAACATGTAATACTTAAAAGAAAGTTTTAATAAAAAATAAAAGTTGGCAACAGCGATGTACATGAACTGTTTGGCTGGAAACAAGTGATTGCATTTATCATGTGACTATGACCTGTGGCGCACAGAAGAATTTTTCAGGAGTCTGTGGGGGGGGGGGGGACGTCTAGAGTCGAAAGTCCTCCATTCTCGTATCATACCCCAATATGCTACCTTGCCGGGAACAAAAAACAGCAAAAAATAAAGCATTGAATAAACAAGTGGCATTAATTAATAAAATAAGTTATTAATAAATAGTTTATCAAATTATGCGTTCTATATGCATAGGATTATAATGAATCGAAACAAAAATCGAGGGCTATGAGGAGGGGTGTCTGGACCCGTGGACCCCCTTCCCCTTGCGTATACCACTGACTATGACGTCATATGGATTTAGTCAAATGTGAGCTTAAAATTTGTATTTCAAAGTTAAAGTAATATTATTTGTCTTTCTAAGAAAATAAGCCCTCCCCCCTCTTTTTTGTGTGTGTGTTTTTACAGTATTTGAAACGTAGATTTTTTAAAAAAAATTATTTATACGTTAAAGAATATACCTTTTCGATTTAAGCATGTTATTTAACAAAAACTTAAATATGTGGAATTAGATATTTTTGAATTATAAAATCGTTTGAATGTGTAACCTATTTGAAAACTAGGATAGTAAATACTTAAGACGAGCATTAGGTTTCGAACATTACATTTCGTTTATCTCAATTGGCAATGACATGATCATTACGTCACGAATTGTATTAACTATGACGTCACCAGGACTTTCCTCCCGCTGGTCAAAAACAGAAGTGATTAGTGAGCAGTTTTTACCGGTAAAAATGCTCGGCTATTGGAAAAGTTTAGAGAAGGGAGATCGCAGTTGAGAAAGAGAGAGAGAAAAAAAAAGGTGAACGGTTTAAGCTTGATTACCTGTACCCTATTTTATTTTATACTCTTTAACTTTTTTTTTCCTTTATTTTTTCCCACAGTGCTCGGGGGATCCCTTTTTCCTCTTATTTTTTTTTTTTATCCACATAAGTTTGATGATCGTTCCGGGGCAATCAGGAAAGTCATTGTCTTATTTTAAAGTATATAGCTGTGGAACAAAATAAAGTAGAAAAAAAGAAGAGCTAGTGGGGATGGATTTAAAAAAAGAGAAAGAAACAGAGATGGTAGCTGCTTGAGAATCGGTGGGAAACTACTTTGTAATATCGGTTTTAAAGCCTTCGGACTCCCTTTTAATAGTGGGTTCGATTTGGTAAATAAAACGGTTTTAGCTTTTTCTTCCAGTTTAAATAATGCTTTTCCTCTTTAGTGAGTCTAATTATTCCGAAGTTTTAACATAAAGGTACTTAGGTATTAGTCCTGGGTGTTTTGTCTATGTATTCGTTCCTTATTGGAATTGCAATTTGTGCAATTTGAGAGGATTCGTCCTCTAAGAGCTATTTAACTCTTTTTCTATCTTTTTAAGATTGTATTTGCATCACTAAAATGTATTTTGGATGCTGCTACCTCAATTTATGAAGAGAAGCAGTTGAAATTGTCTATTTACGCTGTTGAATAGGCCATAAACGCTGAAAAATAGACAATTTATTTTCTTAGAAGATTACTATTAAGATTCCCATGGGAATACCTGAAACCCACAACTATTTAATTTTTGGGAAAAAACTGAACTATTCTTCCCCTGCTAATTCTTTGGAACTTTTCGTAAAAGTTTGTCTTAAAAAATTACTACACCTTTTTAAACACTTGTATATTTTTTGCTGGAAATAGTTCCTAAACGATATCATAATCCTTATCTATACTATTCTAAATCCCTTTTCAGACAACTCAGAAGTTTAATCTCTGTTCGCCGAATGTTTGTTTGTCTTTGTTTATGTTTAATGTTAAATTGTGCAGCTCGCGATTTGATTTCTATTGTTTCAGTTGCCAAAGCTTGCAAATTCGTTTACCAACATAAAGATGCATAAGGGAAAACTGTAATGGCGGACGCGGAAATTGAGTGGATTATTTCCAAAAGATTACTGAAATCAAGTTTGGGGAAAATGAAATTTCGTAATTTGCTTACCTGTAACGCGATTTTGTTTGTTTTGCATGTTATGAGAGTGACAATATAAGATTACTTTGTTGAACGTAATAGTTTTAGAGGAGAAATCTACTTTGGTGTAAATCACATTTCGAAACGTTGCTGTATTTTTGTAACCTGTTTCTTATGTCTGAAAATGTTTATATTGTTACATTTTGTGTTAAGTTGTGCTATTTTTTTTTTCGCCTTTTAATCAATTAATTCTTCCAAATGGTGTGTTTTCTCCTAGAAGCTTGATAGTGTAGTATATGAGTTTACTGTTTCCTTTTTTTTCAAGCTGAAATCAATATGTAATTTATAAGATTGAAAATTGTTTAAAATATTAAATTTTTTTTTTTTTTTTTTTTTTTGTTGAATGTTTGTTAATTAAATTTTTTTGATAAAATTTCTGTTTTTGTAGTTTAGTAAAATTCGGAAGTATTTTTTTTTCACGATAGTTAATTTTATACTATTTTACATCGCTAATTGTCTTTAAGGGAGACGGTTTATTTTTAAAGTAAAAATAACGAGTTTGTTTAAATTCTAAATTCTGGAAACAAAAATAATTAAATATTCAAGCGACTATGGAATTCGCGAATGTAGTGGACTGTAGAATTTTGGATTGTTGGTCAAAAAAGTTAATCTAATTTTTCATGTAATGTTGATAAAACTTCACAAAAATATACCTATAACTTCTAATAATTCAAAGTACAATTTTGCTTATTTAATAAATGTTACTTGGAAAAAATCAAAGTAATATTTCGAATAACTCTTAAGAATCTTTAAATATTTAAATTATTTTACTTTGTGCATTTAGAATGCGGAATAAACTCGCTACGATGCGTGAAAAATGATTTTGTATTTCATTTGAAAAATGCTAAAGTAACAAAATCCGCTTTTGATGTCATTCTCAGTCGTCATGGTCATTATTAAAAAATTTTGCGACTTATCTTTCGTTTTTATGAAGCTTTATTTTGACGTTAATTGTGCAAAACAAAAAGAAAACCTAATTAATTTGAATACTTTTTAAATATTTAAGAGTGTCTAATCCTTCCATGTTTGCGTTAAAAAAAAATCAAATTGCTGAATAACAATAACTAAGCAATCAACATGATTTTGAGATTTTTATTTGTTTACATATAACTATTAAATGATGGATCTTTCCTGAAAAAAAAATCAATATTGTGGCATTTTTCAAATTTAAATCAGAACCTTGCTCCTTTACCTTCTTGATGTGGATAATTATTTTTTTTTCATGTACTTACAACTCTGACAACTAAACTTAACAACTGCACATATGAAGTTGCAAATATTTTTAAAAATGATTTTGCACATGATAGTGCAGTGGCGTAATGGAGGCCCCCCACCCTGCAAAGTCAGGTTTTGGGCCCCAAGCCGAATCTTACTAAGGACTTATCTTTAAAGGGCTTTATCTTACTTGGCGTCATTCAGTTTTTGGGCCCCCTGGAATCCTGCCCCCCACGATGCGTGGGTGTATGCTACGCCTCTGTGATAGTGTTATAATCATATGCAGCCTATAATACGAAGATGGAACGTTTATCTTACGAGTGATAAAAAATTCAATTTTAGTTCAGATTTTTAGAAAATTTTTTATTTTTTATTTTTATATAATGGGCTGCGGATTAGTGTTTTACCATTGCAGTCCTAGTACATTTCCCGAAATCTCTTTTTAATGCGGCAATATCTAGGTGGATACCAATCACCACAAGTATTCTTGACGCTCAGTTTCCTCCTCAGAGGGGGAGGCACCCGAATTCTGACGATGCGAACCATTTAGTTTTGCCGAGAGCTTCCAACCCGAACAGACATTCGAGGGATCTTTTACTTGCCGTATAATCATACGACATAGCCGCTGTCGATTTTCTGCATCAAGAAAATCCACCGACTTGGTCCGGGATTGAACCCGCAACATTTGTGGTGCAGAAGGCCAGCGACAAACCAACCACGCTGGCCGTTCTATTCCAATCAAATGATTTCTGAGTAGTTATTCAGTTTGATTTTTTTTCCTAACAGTTTGCTTATATTGACTTCTCTAAAGTACTTTCCCATCTTTATTACACCATTGTAATATTGTGTACACCATTGTAATATTGTGTGTATTGCATTGTACGTATTGCAACAATAAAATTTTCCAATTATATTTGTGCAAATTTATGTAATTACTTTAAAATATTGGTATACTCATTTCGTATCGTATTCGTTTTCTAGAAGTTTTTCTTTTTTACCTTTTTTTTAATTCTATCCTTTCATTAAATAGTAGCGCTAAATCTCACCTTCATTTCAACATTATTTTTTTTTTTATTCTCTCAACGCCATCTATTGTTCGAAGCCCGAAGTAATTAGAAAGCATTAGCAGTTGCCGCTCAACGTAGTGTCTTTAAAGCATTATACGCGAGACCGTAGAACGTACTGAAGCCTTCTTGATTGGTCGACAATTGCTGAGCCAAGCGGTTTTAACGGGTACGGGGAATAGGAGAAAAAAATCCTAAATGAATGAAAAAAAAAGTAAAAATCAAGCAAATAAAGAATAAAAAAACAAGGAAAAAACTGGAGTTGTTTAATTTTTTTTTCTTTCCTTTTTTTTTTTTTTGGAAATCGATATTTGGGAGATGTTAGGCGGGACAGCGCATTGTTTTTTGTGTTCGTATCTGTATTTTTGCGAAGAGTAAGAGTTTATTGTAGGGTTGGTTTTAGATTAAAACATAGGTGATCCCTCCAGGGATATAATGTAATTAACTGATAATAACTTCTTAATTTCTAAATGTTTTTGATTATTTTGTGTTATTTCGTTACGTGTTTCTCTCGAAATAATTAGTCACTTCTTTCTTCTTTTTTTTTGTTTTTTAATTTAATTTTAGTTCGCATTAGTAATTATTTTTGTTCTAGATTATTTTAATGCTTTTTTCCCTCCTATTTACTTAAATGCGTTTAAAAAAAAAAGGGGCAAAATAGGGAAAAAAACTATGATAAACGTTTTTTAAAAATTATACGCTGTGAAAACGTAATTTTTGAAATAAATAATTGTATATTTTTTTCTTCTCATTTTAAAAACTATATATAATCCATGCACTGAAAACAAAAGAGTAATGTGTTTTGAATTTTTTTTTTTGGTTAAATTATGTTCTTTTTGTTTGCTTTTCTAAAAAAAATTAAAAATTATGTAGTATTTTTTTGAATTTACTAATTTTAAGTCTCATTGTTTTTTTACTACATAATAATAGATAGTCGTGAAGCTCTGTAGTTGTATAAAAACATATGGCCGACACTATATGAAGCGAAGAATATGGTTGCCAATTCAGCGCGTGCGACACATAGAAAATCGAGGTTACCAACTTGGCGAGTTATTAATAGAGTTGGTGATGTTGCGAGATAATACGCAAGTGCCTGCCAGTGCTTTTAAATGGATCCTTTAGTTCTTCTGGTCCACTTTAAGTCATTGCATTGATAACGAGGAGTGTTTCATGTCAAATGGAATAGCGTTTCTAATATCTTGTGTAGCATTTAATGGAAATAGTGAGTGTTGTTTTGCGTGTGAGCTGTTTATAAATATTTCGTACTTCCAGTATTATTTTCTTTAAAAAAAATATATTCACAAATGTATACATCTAAACTTTAGATTAAACTGTTCTTGCAATAGTATAAAAATATTTTTTCCTAATATTTCACTTACATCGAAGAATAACAAATAAAACAATTCCAGACAGAAATTGGTATTTTGAGAGGAAGTAGCATGGGAAGAAACCGTTGCATTTATGTACAGTCATTAAAACAAAAGATTATTTTAATCACTTCCCCTATCACTGTCGCAATTGGAAAAACTTGGCGATTGTCTAAAAATGAACCAACATGGTGTTTTAATGTATTAGTTAATTTTTTTAACAGAATTTCTGTAATATCAAACATAATATACCTTTTTCGTATCTGATTTCTTATTTTTAGCCCCAATTTCAAACTTTGAAAAAAATTGTGTCCTGAGTTACGGAGGTTTTAAAAAGTTATTTCTTAGTGTTAAATTAGTATCTCAAATATTTGACGGTAAAAAACTTAGGTGGGGTTTGCAGTCTTAATACATGTCGAATCTGTCGTCGTTTATATATAATACAAAGCGAATTCTATCATACATTTCTTAAGATAATACATCTTAAAATAGTTTTTCGTTACTTCACTGTAAGGATGTTTAGTTTGCACGAGTAAGATCTATTTATATGCTTACTCTATGTAATTAATGTAAAATAAAGCTTTTAGTAAATTTATTCGAATTTACTGAGAAACTGTCAATTTTTGTATATTTGGGGAACAGTGGATATATTTTATTCTTGTGCCTAAAGTCATTTTTATTCTTGTTGATCAATACAATTTTTCAATACAATTGATCATAACTCGAAGCATTTGAATCTAAGTAATTTATCTTTCATATCACACACACACTATATATTCAAATAGTCTAATGCGCAAACTAATAAGTAACATTAATTTGTTCCTAAAGCCGGTATGAATCATAGTTGTTTTTCACTTAAGCTTTTATAAATTGAAGTAGCTTGGCTCTTTTTTTTTTTAATAAGGGGGATAAGGATCATCTTTACCAGTTTCCATGTTATTTAAGGAAATATGTCAGATTTTACATTGGATTATTTGTAATAAGATAGTAAATTGTATCTTTCTACAGTGGCGTAACGGAGAACATTAGGGCCGCCCTGCAAAGTCAGGTTTTGGGCCCTAAGTTGGACTTTACATAGAATACGTACTTGGCGTCAGTCAGGCTTTGGGCCCCTTAGAGTCCTGGCCTCCCCCCGCGATGTGGGGGTTGCGGGAATGTACGTTACGCCACTCTCTTTCTACATGTTTAGGAGCAACTATTATACCTAAATACTTGACATATGGCACCTATGCACTTTTTTAATTAGAGATCTGCTACGAACGGGTTTCACGAAAGTCTACTCCCAAAATGGGTTGAGGGAAGTTATAGACAAAAAATTTCGTTTTTGATCTATTACACCCGCAGACTAGAAATTTGACAAACGTGTTTTTTTTAGTAGAGATAAGCTAAAAGGGGATTTTAAGGGAATTGTCACCCAAGTGCAATTACGGCGTCGTTGTAGATAAAAAAAAAGTGCCGATTCTGAACTATGAGACTGACAGACTTGAAATTTGGTAAACATGTTTCTTCTGTTGAGTAGAGAACCCATGAAACAAGGCTATATGGAAATCGACTTTGGAGGAGGTCTACAGGACCATAAATTATAAATATACATTCTTCCGTCTGAGAGATTCAAGTGCTGTTCTTAAAGTAAGAGACGAGTGCTATAACAATATTTTTCAATACAATCGAAAGGTTAATACTGGGATTGAGATAACAGTAACCTAAATAAAAAAAATGTGTTGCTTTACCATGTCATAAAATATCCGGTGAAGCGGGCGGTTAACGGCTAGTAAAATTATATATTAGATAATACTACCTGTCGAATCATGGAGCTTTTTCCTGGATGTCCTCGTGATTCTTGAAAACAATTATCTCGCTTTTCTACTGCACCATGCGAGAACAATTTATATTTTTCAAAATATATTGAATAATTTTCAATCGTTATTTATCTTTCTTTTTAATATCAGCCTATCTTGCAAAGAATAAATAATTAAAAAAGTAGAAAAAATAAGGAATATAATATAGATAAAGCAAATGTGAATTGAATTATTTTCCTTCTTCAAGCTCAATTCTTCTTTTTCCTGAGAATGTTATAATGCGAGCTGTTTTCAGTAGCCATTGTCTTTTTTAAAAATCTTCAAGAAACATGTCTGGAAACTATTTTAGTTTTATTTAAAATATTTTTTTTTAAAGAAATTATTGATTTGATGTAAATAAACATTAAATCATGGAGAAGTCCGTTGTGTTCAGAAGGGAATTTTCTGTTGTGTTTCGTTTATTTGTATTGGATTTGAGGACGTTTTCACTTATGTTAAAGAGCTTGTATTTATTTGAAATTCATTTTCAAATGAAAAAACGCGTCTATTTTCGAATATCTTGAAGTTGTTATATATATCGCTTCAGAGAGTGTAGTATATCTTCATAATTAAAAAATATTCAATACAATACAATTTTCCTTTTGGTCATATGTAAAGTTAAATGGAATTTTAATATCATAATACAGAAGATGAAATGAGGGACACATTTTATTTCGGAAAAAAAAACTCTTTGCTTTTTTTTCTGACAGAAAATGAGAAAATTAATTAAGTATTTTTCTTTGTAGGGTAGAGAGAAGTTAGAATGTAATATTATCGCTGTAACATTTTACCGTATGAAAAATTATCCGGTCATTGTATCTTATTCCTTTAACATTATGAGAACCTTAAAGTGCAAAATATGATTTGTTTGAAGATCAAGTATTTTGAAAACCTACAAAGCTATTTGAGCTGCAAAAGAATAATCGTAAAACAATATCAACAAACAAGCTATGAATTGTTTTAGAGTGCGTACCTATTTTTTTACTTAGCATACATTCACTGCATTTTGTATTATTTTTCTTTTAACTTTTAAGACTGCAGCTTTTTATTTTCATACTTAAATGCATTCATTTCAAAGTTTATCTTGTCATTTGAAAGAATAGATTTGGCAAATGGTAGTATTGAATTAAAAGCATTCGACGTTTTTTTATTACCTATTTGTTTGAAATCAAAGGTAAATTTATTAGATAAAATATTTTAAGTTTCGTGCTTTTTTTTTAAATTCATTTATTAGTTATTTAAATTTTCGACACCATTCAGTTTACCATATAACTTTAGTATAAGAAAATGTAATTCATTGAATTTTATAATATTATAAATCAAATTCATTTTTTATTTAGGGAATATAATGTGTATCAATATAATCTAACGAATAACAATTTTGTATTCAATATTTTTTGAGCACCGATATTTTCAAAGCTCTCTTTACCATGTTTTTTTTTTTAAGTAAAGAGGTGGAGGGTGAAAAAACTCTGTCAAAAAAAAAAAGTTTTATGCGCCTTAAATGTTGATCCCAAAGATTTCTGTTTGACTTTTTTTATTTACACCTTTTTTTTTAACTCAACAGAAGCGGAAAATGACACCTTTTTCTCATCTAAGAGGGAATAAATTTACAGCATAAAATTCTCGGAGCGTTCCTGTATTGTTCGTAACCGCGACTGTCAAAGGACTAAAGCCCACTTACAAAGCGACGTACTATAAATAAATAGATTTATAAAAAAAAGAGAAAAGAAAAAAAAATCTGGAGAGAATATCGCCTTTATGAGCTAAAAAATCCTGTCTAAGGCTCTTTTTCTTTCTCCTTTTCCTCCTTCACTTTCGAACCTTTTTTTTTTCTCGTCTCGATCCCAAATACCTTGTGCTGAGTCAACGAGAAAAATCTCGATGTAAACACCAACTTATCGATCCCCAAAGAAACTGGAAAATAATAATAATGAAAAAAAAAAGCTAAAATAAAATGA
>BMAV01019022.1:986142-1011336 GCA_019973955.1 Trichonephila inaurata madagascariensis
AAAAAAAAAAAAAGCTAAAATAAAATGAAGAAGAGTTAGAAAGAAAAAAAAAATTGGGGGGGGGGGGGGGAGAATTTTCTGAAAGCTACTAGTCGTGGTTGCGTAACACGCTACACGAAGAAGGTGGGAAAAGGTTGCATTTCGATCTTTTTTAGCGTTTTACGAGGCTTGACTGGAGTGTCGGTAATAGGCAATAAATGATTTTTTTCTCTTCTATAAACCCGCCCCAGCTATTGTAGCGTACGGAGGAAAACAAGAACGAAACCCGAAGGAGAAAAACTTGAAAAAAAATCGACGCTTTTAATCTTGGTGCTGCCATCTACTGAGCATCCGAAGAATTAATATAGGAAAAGGCAAGATCTTGCTGAGGAGGAGTGGCTGTGTGGTTTTTATTTTTTACTGTGGTGTGGTTGTTAGGAACTGCGTTTACAGGGGTGGGGTCAGCGGCGGCTGCGCGCGCGGGAAAGAAGTGATCTTGGTTTGTTTACGCGGCGCAGCGCAGCGCGTTGTTCGACTAACGGCCGCTCTGTACACATGCGACTTCTCCATGTGCGTTCGTAATTCTGCATGAAAAGTCGCGCTTTGCATCGATATGTCGTTTTGTATCGATGACAGCGACGCCGTTTAGTAGTGATCGATTAATTTTTCGAAATCGAATTCTGGTAAGTGGAATGTATATTGTTTTTTATTGTTCGTGTTAAATTAAAGGATTTTTAGTTTATTATGCATAATATTTATTTTATGTTTTTGTATTTTTTTTTCTTCAGAAATAAATCTTGGAAAATTTTAATTAATTTTACTCTTTGTTGTCGCTTAAGGACTAAAGCTAGCTATCTTTTAAGAATTTAATGATGATATTAATATCGGAAATATTTCGTGATTATTTATCTAAAAAGTCAGTTCAACGGTTTCAATGGACATGATATTCTTCTAATTTTCGTCTTTAAAATATATATATATATATATAAATTAAATATTTATCTAAAATTTCACTATTAAAATAAATAATTTTATTGGGAGAAACTGTTTTGAAACTTGTATTAAAGCGGTATCGATTGTAATTTAAGGACTTCGGTGCATTTCTGTATAAAAGCAAAGTAGTTTTAAGAAATTTAAGGAAAAACGTGATTCGCCCTCCCCCTCCCCTCTTGTTTTCAACATTAATGTACCTTTGGTTGATAAATTTTAAATAAAATTGTTTTCTCATTAAATAATACTGTTACTTAAAAATGCAGATTAAAATAGATTTTTTAATTATTTTGAATATTTTGTTAGAATTACTTTTTCAAGATTTTTTAAAAGTAATAATAAAAATGTACATTACCAACATAGATAATGCATTTCTAAATAAATCAAATAGACTGAAATAATTTTATTTATTTTTATTTTTGTGAATATTAATTATCAAATTCAAATGTTTCGTTTATTCATTTAATACAAAAGGAATACAACTTAGTGTGTGTATATACGAGTATAATATGCATCATATGATTATTGAATTATTACTTCAATTAGAGATTTGTGATTACATTGCACTGGTAGATTAAAAAAGTATTTTTATCCTTTACACGTTTTTAAAAATGGGTGTATATAAAAAGCGCTTTCACAGAATTAGATTTATCTTTAATTAAGAAGAATGCATTAGTTTTTTTCCTAGTATTAATTAGCAGTGCAATAAGAAGAAAATATAGATATATTAATAAAAGTTTATTGTATAAAATACTTAAAAAAAAAATGACTTAACTTCAACTCAATAATGAACAAATTATATTTGTGTCTTTTTTAATTGAATAAAGTTTTTTCTTAATCCGTTATTTATTACCATTTTTATCTGTAACAACTCTTAGAAATACATCATATTTAATGATCATTTAATTTTGTTTCTCTGAATTTTGTTTTTATAATACAAAATCATTGTTTTCAGCGTTGGCACATTTCGGATTCTAGGCTTAGGTAGCTTTCTTCCATTTTGATATTATATTTGAAATGGAATGCATAAGACACATTTCTTTTAACTTAACGCACTACAGCTCTCAAAGTATTAGTTTCATTTCTTTTATTATACCAATGATTGATTGATTTTGTCGATATGTTGATATCGATGATGCACTATTTTACGGTTACTTTGAATCAGTTTTATATAACTCTCAGCCTATCATGCAATTTTCATATTTATTCTACTATACAGACTATACTAAATAACTTTGATATATTTTTTGATATTGATAATATTTTATAAGTTTTCTGCTATTTAATAAAAACACAACATGCAATAATTGTTAAATTAATTTTATATTTTGCTTTTAATATAGATCTAAAGAGTAATATTAATTGAAAATGGTATTTATTGTCGTAGATTCACATAACACATACAGCAGACCAAAAAATATAATGAAATGTTTTTTATTTCTTCTTAATTGAAAAATAGTTTGAAAGAAACCCTGAAATATTATGATTGTTTTTTGTCAGAGTAAAATAGTCTTTTTTCAAAAATCTTTTGAAGAAAGGATTGATTACAAGATATCTTGAACTTCTTTTGATCAATATTATTTCGGTGTGCTAGCTATATTGTAATCTCTCTATTGTTTTCCATTTTTAACAATTTAAAACTCCCTCTTCTTTCCTTATTTTATTAAATTTGTGCAAATTTAGTGACTAGAACTATTCACATGCAACTTTTAAGAGTCGATATTATTTCTTTAAAATTCATGTCAAATTAATAATTTATTTTTTATTATTTTTATTCTTTTAATAGTTTATCGATATGAAGACATTTACTTTAAATATAACGATGACTTATAAATTATTTTGCTTAATTTAAATTTACTGAGGGGAGGAGGGAGGGGAGTTAATATAATGTCGAAATATATATATATATTTAGTCTGTTAATAATGTTTACCCTTAGGATTCTATTGTAGTTTAAAAACAATTTGCACTGGAGTGTAGTTTAATGAAATTAGTCTTAAAAAATACTATCTTTTAAAAATTTCCCAAATTGAAATTGTTTTACTTGATAAAAGCATTTATCAAGTTATAAAGTTTCTTCACAAATTCTGTATTAATTTATAAATGACCAAAAGGCATTTTCAAGCAACCGCTTTCTCGAAAAGAGCATTTTCAACTCTTGAATCAGCCGTGATTTTTTTTTTATAGAATTGATTTTAAAAACATTAGCATTTTATCTAAATCATCTTTACCATACAAATACTGTTAAATATATCAAATCATCAGTTTTTAACAATTTATTGATTGGAAACTCTTCATGTTGTTGACCACGTTCTTTTTCAGAAAAAAATATTTCGCAGATACTGAATAATTTTTAAAAGCTGTTTATATATACATCGAATACATAACGTGTCATAAAATATTATTTTCAACTTATTTCTTTTAATTCAATATGTTTCATTTTCCAATCTGTTTTTTTAAAAGATGATACTATGTTATATTAAAAAAACAAGCATCTGAAAATACAATCACCAATATATTGTAATAATATGTACAAACGAATCAATGATTGTGTGCACAATATCGCTATTCCTACTTTTATGTTCGCGTGCTTTTGATCAGTTTACATGCATTGTCATTCGGTTTTCATTCTGTAACTTTTATGGCCGATTGTAAAGATACCGTGTACTAATCTTTGTGTGATTTTTGTATCTGTTTAAATATTGTACGGAAGAAAGTAATTATTTGGCTTGTTTTTAATGTTACATAGAAAATTCTACTATGTTTCACAATTTTTTATATACCTGATTATGTTTTGATAAGCAAATTTTTTTAAAGCTTTGTTCCTTTTTAGTCCTTCGAAATTGTTTTGTTTAGAAATGTTTGATAGCTAATTATTATTATTTTAACAAGTTTCTCAGCGGAAATAATTTTCTCAGTTTTAAAATTGGTTGATGCCCTGTAAATTCAGTTATTTAAGTAGTATATTTTATTATAATGTCTATTATTATGGTTATTAATAAATTTGAAACGATTTATCAAATTTAAGTTGAATATTTTTATGCATTTATTTACCTCACTGATAGCAAGTATTAGTATTATTAATACTGATCTGATACAATCATGTAATAAATATATGTGGGATTATTTTCTAAAATTCAATTCTAAAGCGTTACCACACTTAAAATTTACATTTGCTCGAGGTGGACAACCAAATACTTGTTTTTTAAACTGAATACTAAGAAATATTTTAGTTATCTTATCTGTGTGTGCAGTGTGATTGTGACATTAAAGGCTGGTTTATGCCGTTTAAGATCGAATAAATATTATAAGTTAATTATTTCGCCAGTTTTGCTGGGTTTTAAATTTTTATGACAAACCATGTATGTAAAAATTGGACATTTCCAGTAACAATCCAAATGTTTATTTCAAACGACATTATCATGAATATTTTATTATTAGAAGATTAATGTGTATATATACACGAGTTTCCACTTTCATGTTTCATATATAAATGATTTTTTGGTAGTAATTTTATTATAAAAATGATTTAAGTAATTATAATTTTGTGTTAACAGTATTTAACTTCAGCACGAAATTGGGAAGGAATTCATGACAAATTGGATTTCAATTCTTTATAAAGAAAGTATAAATGTTTCTCTGTATCTTAAGAATTTTATTTATATTAAAAAAACTTGTTCGTTATCTGGAATTCTTTTTTGGTAAAAATGTTTCAGTACTTACATTATCTATTTATGTTATCTTGCACGTCCATTGTCATGAAAAAGGAGACAAATATATACTAAATACACAGTTTTTACGCTTTTAAAATGTTAAGATAGAAATGTTTGTTACAATTAAAATAATTTTAATTTATCTTCAATGAAACGGCTTAGTAACACCGTGGGACATCTTTGTTGTATTTTTTAAAGTATATCATTATTTTAATATATTTGAAATTTAAGTAATTAATTAATTTGTTGTATTAATATTAATACTTAAGGTATCCGAACAAGTAAAAAATGACAACTTTCGATCAAGACACACAATATTATTTTTTTTTATTTATTGAATAGAGAAACCTTTTGGTTTTACAAAACTTATATTATTTTGTTTCTACTTTACAACAAATTACGTAAAATTAGAAAAACCAGAAAAGTGTTTTAAATGTACCAGAAGTGGGCATAGAATTTTTCAAAATCTATCATGTCGAACATGATGACTCACAAAATATTACCATTGTATTTCTACGAAACTTTTTGAACCTGATATTTATATTATTTTTTAGCGAATGTTTTAAAATAGCTCTCACTATATGAATATTTTTTGAGTTATTGACTGTTATTTCAATTGAAGCCTCATAAATTGTTCCATTTCTTATATTTATTCGATCAGCTCTAAAATTTTATGTTTTAATAAAATATTATAATTTAAGTAGAGACACTCTCTCTCTCTCTCAGTAGTACTTAGATAAGTAGTACTTAGATAAGTAGTACTTAGATAAGTAGTACTTAAATAAGTAGTACTTAAATAAGTAGTACTTAAAATAAGTAGTACTTAAATAAGTAGTACTTAAATAATTAGTATTAAAAAATAAGTTGTACTAAAATAAGTAGTACTAAAATAAGTAGTACTAAAATAAGTAGTACTTAAATAAGAGTAGTACTTAGGTAAGTAATTCTTAGATAAATTGTACTTAGTAAATGTATGCACTTAAGTAGTACTTAGATAAAAAAAATGTATGCAGTTGATTTTAGTAATACTATTATTGATATAATTTATTAGTTTTTCTCTAACTGCTTTACAGAATTTTAGATTGCTAAAATTTCACTTATATTAGTGATGTTTTAAAATTTAAATATTTTTTTTAATATTGTTATTTAAGAATTAATACTTATTAGTATTCATATATAATGTTTTAGAATGCTATTTTTGGAAAATTACACGGAACCTTTTTGGATATTTTAACTGTGATTAACATAAGATATATAAGTGTATATTTTACATATAAATTTAAAGCTTCACTATACATAAAACATTGATATTCGATTTTTTTTACGCTATATAACTGAAATACCACAGAAGTCTTTTTATAAGAGTTCCCCCCCCCCTTTTGGTCTGATTTCTAGTACATTTTTATCATGCATCACCCACTAAAGAACTTCTATTTCCCTACGTTATTCACGAAATTACAAATGCGGTCTTTTTTTTTAGATGTATTTTTGACGAACACAGTCAATAGGACGGGGAAGGACAATGCGGCCGGAAGGGACTGGACAAATTCATTTGTCAGCAAGTCCTGCAGAGAATCGAGAGGGGGGAGGGGGACACGAGGGTCTTCGAAATAGGGGGACACGAGGGTCTTCGAAATAGGGGGAAGAGAGGAATACACCCTCACTCGTGAATCGTAAAACGTGTTCTTCAAAAAAGGTTAATGTCCAACTTTTTTTTTGTCCTTTTCTTGCTTTGTTCTCTTTTTAGAGATATGCTGGACTCCTTAAATAAAGAGATAGTTCTTGACCAGAAATCCTCGCTGGGGGTTGTGTCCATTCTTTGAGTGACTAAATACAGGGTTATTCATAATTCTGTACAACAGGGGTGTCAAACTCGCTGCCCTCGGGCCGCATGTGGCCCACATTGAACATTTTTGCGGTCCGTCAATATATTGGCCTAGAATAATTTATGTTAAAATATCAAAATTTTTCTCTCGAAATAAGAAGGGCAGTAGCAGAGAAGAGATGCCAAGTGTCAGGACGTACATATTTAATTTTTTTTGTTCTTTTATACATGTTTACAGTAGCGCACACAGGAATTTTTCAACCGGGCGGGCCCCGGGGGCTGAAAGTTCACCATTCTTGTATCATGCTATTTTTTATTTTGTCGATTTTCGGGAACAAAACACAGTAAAAAACCAATTATTGAATAAATAATTAGCATTAATTAATAAAATTAATCATTAATAACAATTATTTAATTAAATTTTACGTATTATATACTTAGAATTATAACCAATCGGAGAAAAATTAAGGGCTTTTGGGGGGGGGGATCCGGACCACCAGGAACCCCCCCTTGTGTGCGCCACTGCATGTTTATTGTAATGCATTATTCGAAATAAACCAACGTTTTAACGAATTTTGATTTTCTTTGCGGGCCCACCTTAAGTTAAAATTTTGTTTATTTGGCCCAAGTCAGCCTTTGAGTTTGACACCCTAGCTGTACAAGGTAGTAAAAAAAAAACTAAGACGAATAATGCAGCAAAAAAGAACTTATGAAAGAATACACAAAAATTCAAGTTTAATTTACATGTTTTACAGGAGCACACGCGGCATGCATCAATACGATATTCCAGTTCCTTCCTGTATCACTACTCAACATGGTACCATCACAGTTATTGACAGTGTAACGGTAGATCCCGCGACGTCTATTAGTGTGGGAGAGCCGGAAGGAAGATTAGCCATATTCAAAAAATAACTTCAATTTATTTACTATTATGAACAACAACACAAACTGTATTAACGAAGTTAAGAGATTCACCAACTACCAAATATGGAAAGCAATAGCGAGGTAGACGAGATACGAGAAGTCTTAATTAATCGAATCACTACACTTTAAGGCAATACACCTTTCAATTCCGGGCGACCTAATCCAATTTAATGTATAGTTGACCAAATTGTCAACTTTAATATTACACAAATAAGCTACGAAGTACTCACACCTCACTTCACGTTTAATCAATCGCTGCTATCCGTTAGCAGTCTGACCTCTTTATCTTTCTAACGAGAAACTTTAATCTTTATATACAAGTCTTAATTAACATACACACATCTTCTTCTTCAGGGGAAGGTTTATAATAGAATAATTTTTTAAAGACTCGAAATTCCTCAAGAGCCTTATTAGTTGAAAGAACGTGGATAGACCCGTCACAACAGCACGTGGTATTCTTTTCTTGTTATCCGTGTTATCCAAAAACTTGGTCTTCTACACAAGACCCAAGGTTTCGTACCCCCTTTGCCGCGTGATGTAGCAGAACTACATAAAAGGATAACACGTGCTGCCAATAACATTAATAGTAACATCTTAACTAGAGCAGCGACCCTCAACCCCGGTGGTCAACCATGAAAAAATTCTGATGCTCTGCTTTTAAATTTGTGGAATTTTTAGCTATTGTGTGTGTGTGTGTAGGTGTATCTAGCGGCATTTAAAAATGGTAAATTGACGATGTAACTCTTCAGTTTGTGGATATTGCTTTGTCTTGCTAGTTTTTTTTCGTGCATTTGAATGAGAATATAAGCAGAGATGTAAGTAAGTGACAGTGTAGTAATAGTGGTCCGCATTATAATTGTCCGCCTCACAGGACTAATAAAGATGATTCTTACTTTTAAAAATTTAACAACTTTAATTTTGAGCATAAAGATGCCAGCGTCGAGCGAGCAGCTTCGAGCGTCGAGATCCTCTCCTAGCGAGGGGTCAGTACAGGAACTAAGCATTCCACATAGATTGTATTACACGTACAAATCGGAGCACCCAACTTGTTGCCATCACGCAAAAGATAAATACAGTAGAAGATGGTGTTAGTAAAATATATGACAGTAACATTAAAAATTTACATCAAAATACATATAAAATAATAATTGTATACATATAAAATAATAACCCTTTAAAGTGGGTACAAATCGAGTTGAAAGATTCCGTTACATACAGGTGAAGCTAATAAAGGCGTGTTAAATAATGCTGTCTTGCCACTGTTACTAGTTGACATGTAATTTGAATTTCTCAGTTTTTCGCAGAATATATCCGGGAATAATATTCGGCCATTAAAATTTTTCAAATCATGGTCTTATTGAGACTGAGTCGGGAACGAAATGAGTCTCCTACCTAGGCCGAGGCCCTAGGTTTAGGCCTTAAGATGTCCCTGGCCGTGTGACCAAGGGTTTATACATAGAATACCAGTAAAATATATACGCGAAATTTTTCTGTATTTTTTCTCGTATGTTCTTTTCGTGCTGTATTCTTCAATTTTTACTACAGCACTGTGAAACCTTGGAAGGAATTACGAATAACCCTGCACAGTCTCTCTCTGGCTAATTCAAAACTTATCGTCCTGGGTACGAATAACTTTAAAACGTTAACATCATAAATATATAACACTGCTGTAATCGTTAAGTTCCAGTGGTTGATTAATATCTCGGAATACACGCAGCGGTCATTCGGAGAAAATGACTCAATCTGTACTAATAAAGACATAAATATTTTATTACCAAAATCAACGAAATCAGCTTAATAATTAGGAATTTAACTTGTCTGTGTTTAAACATTAATTAATAACTCTTATCAGAACTCTTCTCTGCGAATAACGTAATAATTCTCATTCAGTAATAGGAAAATGACTTTCGTTAATAAATAGTTGCACACAGAAGCGTTTCTGCTTCTCGTAATGAACCGCGATTTGCATAATTTCAATGTTCGAAAATTGGTAATGGCGTTTCCTGTGTTAATATCTTCTATCTGGCGTGCTTGTGCAGCCTTGTGACTCGTTGTTTTTCTTGTACGTTAGAATCTAACGAATAGTGACATGAATATGCAATTATAAATAAATTTGTTAATTATAATATTAATTACTCCAATTGTCAACAGTTTTGCAATATTTCCATCTGGAAATATTTATTAAGATTTTCTGAAATACTGAATCATAGTAATTTTGAAGTTTGTAGTCATAGACAAATAGAATAACTTCATTAAATATTGTTTCGACTGCTTTAAATTTGAAGCGATCTGTCAGTTATTGAAATGTTTGAATTTGAATGTAGAACTTTAATTTTTTTAAAAATGGTCTTTTGATGGATCAATATTACATTTTCGCTTTAAAAAGTATGTTTATTTCCTTTTTTTTTTCTAATTTAAAGAAATTGTCATCCAAAAATTTCACACCTGTAATGCATTCATAAAGCCATATATATTCTTTGACATATTTGTAAATAAAAATGAATTGCTTTGAAAATTCCATTCATAAATATTTTGTAATCTTGAAACACGAATGCAGGTAAAAATATCTTATAATTGGAAATCTGTAGATGAAATAAGTAAATTGGATAGAGAGTGCGCCGTTGAGCTTAGTTAAAAACTGTAATTGAGGAAACTTTAACAATGCGTATAATAAGCATATTCCCACATAGCCTACTATAATTTCTCATATTTTTTTATGTTTCTTATAAAAAAAAATTCTTTATAAGAATTTTTTAAAATTTTTTCTCTTAATGTTGTCTTTGCGTAATGTAAAGGAATAGGATCTGTATTTGGATAATTTTATCAGGTATAAAAGTACAATAACATTATTATATTCTGGCTTCGCTATCCTATAGAGAGTAGCATACACCCGACTCCTTTTTTTTTAAAAGGTATATACGTTTCTTAGAAAACCGTTCAAAAAAAAAAAGAAAAGAAACGTGTAAAAAAAATACATACAACATATGGTGAATTTGAGGATATGTTCCACAATTTGTGTGAAAAAATCGTAAGATGAGAATTGTTCAAATATTTTCCCCAAAAAACCCTACAAAACAGCAATAATAAAATCCACGTTATGTATTCATAAAACAATTCACTTTTATAACAAAGTAAATTAAAATTAGTGTACAGTGAAATTTAAATCTATTAATCCACGCAACGTATAAAAATTCAAATTGAAATTACAAATAAAACTACTAACAATTATTCATCGCTACTTGATAACAAGCGTGCACGTTTATTAAGAACTGGATCCAAGAGGCTTTCAGCAGTAAATGTGTCGGATATATCTAGTACAACTGTCGATTTTGATTCAAATGAAGAATTTTGTTCGTTGTTAACGCTTTTTCGATTGTTACAAAATCTTATTATTGGCTATCCTTTTGGTTTCTCAAGTTGATTATATAATTCTAGATATATCTAAACAAGATTACGTAGAAATTTTATCGTAAGCTCTATGTCAGGATCATGAGTAATACTCCATACTTGTAGCAAATTTCAAGCCTTCGCGAATTTAATCAGGTGTTAATAGCTGAACTTCACCTTAGCCTTCGCCAGTATCGACTTCTGTATGATCATAAACTCATTCAAATAGTCCTCATCCCAAAGGGAACGACTCCCCCAATTTTTTTGAAATTCGTGCTATAACAAAAGATTTGTGTAAAAAAACCCCGCTAAATTCGTTTACAGTGTTATTTCAAAATCGTGTAAAAAAAAAGAAAAAAAAAGAGTTAAGGGTGTGTTATCACTCTACTCAGCTTTATTCGAGTTGATTCATTTTTTTTTTCTGGTGCAAAATGTGTTCCGAATTTCTTCACTTATCTCTTAAGATATCCGACTACGTTCGAAACCGTGATTTTGCAAAAACGTATGAATAGATAATATTTATGATATTTAGTGTCTCTTAGATTAGAAAATATATTTAAAATTGTTTTAAGAATGATATTACAATAAAAAATTATTTAAGTACAATATTTTGACAAAAAATGAACATCGAATGACCCATTTTCAAAATAGTCTCCTTTTGTGAAAAATGCTTCTATTATAATAATATTTTGCCTGTATATAGCTCAGACCTCTGTACAGAAGCTCAACTATAATTTTCGAAATATATAACTTATAAGTGGGTTTATCCATGTTTTACGACAACAGAGGGGAGAAATTTTAAGAAAAAAAACGCCGATAATTATTTTAAAGGGTTGTAACTCTGAAAATAATGTGAATTTTTCAAAAATCATAGTTGAGCCTTTATACAGAGGTCTGAGCTGTATACAGGCAAAATATTATAATAATAGAAGCGTTTTTCACAAAAGGAGAACATTTTGAAAAAAGGTTACTCTAAGTTAATTTTTTGCCGAAATATTGTATTTAAATAATTTTTTTTTGTCAAAATGTCCTTAAAACAATTTTATACATGTATTCTAATCTAAGTGACACTAAATATCTTGAAAATTATCCATTTATACGCCTTTTTAAAATCACGGTTCCGAACGTAGTCGGATGGATACCTTAATGCTAAATAAAAAAATATCTCTTTATACGTTAAAATGAATTATCTACGCAATATTTGGAATTTTAAAAATGCTGTGTTATTGACATGTATGATTTACACTGTTTTAAATTTTGATGAAAATGGATACAATTTTTTTTCTGTCTTATAATGTGTTTCGCGTTTTGTTTAGACTCTTGTATATTTGGCGAAGACAGCTTTAACCTCAAGTAAACGGTATTTTCACAAAAATTTCTATTCGAAGTATTACAGAAGAATAAGTTACGAAAAGAATTTTTTTTTTCCTTTTACTTTTCCGTCACTGATAATGTAAGAAATATTTTCTTGCGTCATAATTTTGCTAAGTTACTATTCGCTAAGAGCTGTAAAGTTTGAATTATCATGGCTTTGCAGCTGCATAAATTTTTCTGGAATTACTCTTTCGGATAGTTTGTCTCAAGATATGATACGACTTCATCTTTCGTGAAGTTTCTTCTTTGATGTAATGAATGAATTTTTGCGCTTATTTTCTTTTCTGATGAAATGTTTTGAATGCTACGACAACTTAGTAAAAGCTTGCTTCGAGCTGCTTTCTTCGTGGTTTAGGCATATTTAGTTATATGTATTTATAAATATGGATTAAATTTGGGGTACTCAACCTTTTTCCGACCGGGCCACATACATATTACGGATATTCCACGCGGGTCTCAACATGAGCATAATGATGGGGAGGGGAAGACACTATAAGACCTAAGCAACATTGGACAGAGCAAAATTGATCGAATTATTGAAACTCGTTTTTTTACCTTTTATTTTAATACTACATCAGCCCTTTTATATCAAACACACAAGATATATATTTACTTTTTTGCATTTTTTACTGAGTTATGGTGTAGTTTCGATTTCTTTTCATCTATGACCAAACTTCTTGTTTACTTTCTTCTATCAAAATTAGCAAATTGATATCAAAATGGACAAATTTAATTGCTTGTTTGATAGAATTTCCCGCAAAATTTTTAGTACATTATTCTTAAATAATTGAACTTCTTAGGGCAATTGGCCATGACCGGGCCACTCAGAAAAGGCCAGAGGACCACGTTCTGCCTGCGGGTCGCAGGTTGAGTATTACTGGGTTAAATCCTAAATTTTAGCCCACATCTTTATTAATCGCTGATTTGGTGAATGATTGTTGTAGTTTCGATAGAGAAGTTCAATACAAGAAAGGGGGCAATTACCCCCCCTTCCCCTTTTCCCTTGGCCAAATGTGGGAACTAAATAGGATTTTATCATATGTTCAGCTTTAAATTGTAACCTTATTTTCATAGTTTGATGTTCTCAATTGTGTGTTAATAACACATGAAAAATAATTCTGTTTATAAAATTACGTGTTTTTTTATCACTTTACAAATATATGGCTTTTTTTTTATCTGTGTAGAATTCTTGATTAGGCTTACTGAATATATAGGGCTTGCATATTATAATGTCTAGCTAAGCAGTATAGTTAAGCTTGTAAGCTAATGAAAAGTGTTCTTTTCCTATATATTCATCAATTATATATATAAAGCAGTAGTTTTCAATCCCTTTACTTTCATCTAATATTAAAGAATGTGTCCCAAATCTGGGACATTTTTTTTTAAATATGTGTTTTTCCCAGGGTTAATTTCGTATTCTGTTTGATTCGGTTCATTGTTCTTCAAAATAAATTATGCTCCATATTAAATCTCTTGGTATCTTACTGCTATGTGAATTCTTAAGTTAACATGTGGATTATTTAAGTATCTGCATATTTATATGTTGCGTTAATTTTTAAAGCAGAGGCGTAGCTACCGCCGTATAAATGATACGAGGCCCCCAAGCCACTGGGGTTACAACATGTATAACTACAGTCCCACTAACAAGACTTTCATATCTAAAACAAGGCCCCGGAGGAATTTCGATATTGGGCCCATTTTAAGAACTAGCTACGCCAATGTTTTTAAGGAAACTGTATAATAAACGCACACAGATATAAACATTTCTTTGAATATTTTCTGGAAAGGGAATTGCGAGTATTTAGTCGGTTTTTCAATAGTAAACAAAAATTACTTAGAAATACATATAGCTTATACCAGGGATGGCGAACCATTGGCACGCGTGCCATTGATGGCACGGGGCACCATATTTTGGGCACGCCATCGATCGAAACGGTTTGCATTTTAATTCAAAATAACAAAGTTCAATATGAAGTATTACGACCAAACGCGAGTGATCGGTCACAATTTTCACTCAAGATTTTCTCAGTTAAAAGAATTATCGGAAACGCTCAAGTTTTTTTATGTACCTTGATGTGACTTCATTTAATAAACTGAAGTTGTCCCAATTCTATTGGTTGTAAATTGAAAAATTTGAAATGTTTCTCTGATTGATTTCAAGTCTAGTTCACTATGGATTCAAAATTTTTTTGAAAAACAAGGAGACAGTTGGAATTGATTAAAACAGAAAGATTAACAAGCAATACAAGTTAAAATGCTAGTAAAGAAATTTTGGAAACGTGGAATTTTCGATTTCAGATACATTTAGCTGTTTGAAAAAACTGGTTCATGCTATTTTAACGATATTTTCATCTACCTATGCCTGCGAGTCATTATATTGAGATGAATAACATTAAATACTCACACACCGTTTGGAAGATTACTCCAATCCAGCTTGCGTTCCGTGGTAAAAGTAACATCTTACAATTCTAAGTTATTTGTCATCTAATCTACCACAGCAGAATTCACACTGTTTCTTGAATTTGAATTACACTGACAAACAAAACATTTACTACTGTACTGTGCAAAATATATTTTTTCGTTGTATTTAAAGAGTTTTGAGTTGTTAGTATTTAGTTTTATTCTTTTCTCTATAATCACAAGTCAAAATTATTTGACGGCACGTCTATACCTACTTAATAATTTCTTAAAGAAAAAATGGCACGTTGATCCAAAAAGGTTCGCCATCCCTGGCTTATACTATCTTTTTTCAAATACACAAAATTACAATTTCTTTTATTAAGAGAAAATAAAGCATATAGATACATGTGTATTTTCTTATACATGCACTAAGATCTTTGTGACTAAAGGTGAAATGTAAAGAAATATTTTTCATAGTAAGATAAATCAGTTAAATTTTGAATTTTTTCATGAATTTTGATACATTTAAAGAAAAGACCTAATTATTAGGTATTGTCCCTCTGGATTTTTGGGACTTTTTTAGCAATCTAAGGTCGAAGCTTGAGTAGTCTATTGTTTTATCGTACCTTTGTAATTAGTTTAAAGTTTTAAAAGTTGTTTTAAGTAATTTTGTCGTAGATGTATCTTTCTAAACAATCCCAGTCTTATGGGTACATTTGTGTGATGAATATTATTCTACATTTATGACTAACTGTTTATCGATTTATTAATAACATTGCATCGTCGAATTACATTTACTACTGACTAAATTATATTAAGAACAAATATATCTTTGTTAATAATTTATTAATTTGATAGACTTGACTTCACTTTATATAAATTTGAAAAATAGTACTAAAAAAAATTTCTACATATTTCATAAAATAAATTGCAAAGATAGTGTAAAAATTATTACACGTTTAAAGTAAAAAGGTGTAGAGATTTGATAAAAACTTAATTGTTTTTCAAATGTCACCAATAGTTTATTTGTATGTTAAAGTGTATAAAAATAAGCTATGTATTACAGTTTTACTTTCTCGAAAGTTGTACTCTTCATTTTTATCATTTAAATAATATAGAATGTTGCTTAAAAAAAAATTTGCAAATAAGTCTTTTATTATACATTAATATAAAATTCATTTCAATAGATAGGAGGTATAGAGTATATAACTAAAATGTAATACTATTATATCCATTCAGAAATTATTTTGCTTTTTTATAACATTAAGTAAAAATCGTATAAAAGTAAAGCTTAGTTTTTTTTTTAGTACAAATAAAGTTTTAATGTCCGGTATTAAGTAATTACATCAACAAGATTGTACTTTTCCTTTCATATAAAGAAAACGGATCCCGTAAAGTTCATTTTAATGGGAGATCTTCCTGTACATCTTGTACACCACGTAAAACTTCAAAAAAATAATTCTGCCGAGACTATAATCGAAATTGTTCCGTACTTATTGACTTTCTTTTCCCGATTATTCCCTACTCTTCTGGCTTGGGAGTTTCTTTTTTCTTTTGGTTCCTTGTGTGACCATGTTTTTGACCTCACTGTTAAGAAACTTCTTTAAGTGGACTTGGAGATTGTGTTTTCGCCTGGCTGTTTTTACAAATTACCGTTTCGAAAAGTGGATTTGATGCGGAGAGGAGGAGCCATTTTCTTGAAGAATGATCCCGTATTTTTTTTGCTACTCTTTTAATGTAATTTTTGTGGGGGATGTTTTTAAGGGCTGATTTCATTACAGAAGGCAGCCTTTCAATAAATTAGAAATTAAGTCGAATGTCATCAGTTCAGGCCAGGGATACATCGAAGTCATTCTTTGAAAACGTGAGCCATGTAAAGCGAAAAGTACAGATAAAGATTTTGTCTGTTTTTCTTAAATTTTATTACTCTTTTTTTTTTTTTTTTTTTTTTTTTATGTCTGAAAGGCAAGATGTTTTTTCGGAAATAAAAATGGATAGGTTTGTTAAATCGTGCTCTCGAGAAAAGTTCTCGTAAAGAAATTTTCTTTTCATATATATAAAAATTTAGCTGGTTTTTGAAGTACAGTGAAAATCGCTGAACTCGAAACTGAGAGGGAATATTTTTTTCGTGTTAAAGGATATAGCAAAAGAAAACATATCTTCAGCAAAAATTAAGTTTATTATATATTTTATTTACACAGATGTGTATATATGTATTTATTTATTAAAAATCAATTAAACAAATACATTCAAAGGAACTCAATGAAATTTTAACATCAAACTGTCAAGAAATTGTTCGATGTCGTCCATTTTTTATTCATTTCATCGGAATGTGCGTCGAAAATTATTTAATTATTTAATTCTATTCTTCAAAATTTGTTTTAATTAAAAATTTTAAAATTTCCGAATTTTCAAGCATTTTTTTTTAAACGCACTTTTTAAAAAGTGTTTTTTATCCAGTTTTTTAATCCCCCCCCCAAGGTTTTTTTTTTTTGTATATTTGTCCCTTTGGAAAGTTATTTACTTATTTCTCTTTATTTTTATTGTTTTAAATTCTGTTTTTAAAATAATATTCTCTTTTCTGAAGATAAGCATTAATGTCGCTGAACATTTTCTCTTTCCTGTACTTCATAAAATTTAATAACTTGAAAGTAAAAGACGGTTGACATTTTTAAATATTTCCGCGAGACATAAATTAGACTATCAATATTTTTGGTTTGAAATAGGAGTATGCTAATGGTTATACAGAGAGAAACTTCTTAAGACATGGGTCAACTGGGACCGGGCCTACCTTCCCGGCCGCAATAAGGGCATCGTTTCGCTCTTGATTCAACTTTAATATCATAATGTGAATAATTTTTACGGTCAAATGTCATTTCCGGTTGTATTCTCCGAAAAACTTGAATTTTCGTACGATAGGCCAACTGTCTTTATGTAATAATCGTCGCCCACGTACAGGCCTAGGCCTACCATCATACATCATCGTTACTCATGCGATCTAAAGGCGGCAGTTGATCGTGTCGGTTTGGGCGATAGTTAGTCATGTACATTTATTTGTTTCGGGTTATTGTTTGTACGAGTATTTTACAATGTATGCTATATAATATCTACCTTTAAGAGTCATAGGTGGGGCCTACATTGTTGTGTAAGCGCCCGGGGCCTACTTTTAAATAGGGGCCAAAGGTCTCAAGTAGTCTTGTGATTATAAACAATCTAGACAAAATCCGAACGACTTACTATTTCATTATAAATAGTAACACTGCAAAATATTAAAAATATCACGACCTTTTTTTTATATTTTCCTGTTTCGTTATTTGATAATTAGGATTTATTTAAATTATGTTCTAATGATAAGAGGCAAATAATCATATTAAAGATCAGTAGTTTGATTTGTTATAAATATTTCATAGGTTTTCGCCTTAACTATTTTAAAATTTACGAAAAGTCTGTAAATATATTATGAAATAATTATGTAATATTTATTAATACATCAATACCTTATGGAAGTTACTCCTTGACATTTTTACCTTTAAAAAGCTAGTGATGGGGTTCTATTTTATTTTGAAAGGTGCATAAATATAATTTTTAAAAGCAATCTATTAAAAAAGATATTCTTTAGAAAAATAAGTTGCAAGCCTTTATTTAGTCTTTCTCATTTCTTCTAAAATATTTTTTGTTTCTTTTTGACTCTAAAAACTAGCTAAAGGGAACAACTGTTTTGAATAATTAGTTTTGCATTCTCATTTTTCTATTTTTTTTAAAAAAAAGTATATGTTTTTTTTTAAAGTATGTACTAAAACCCTCTGAATGCAGATATTTTGTTTCTTTTTATTAATTGAAAATTTTCCAACTATCAGTTTTTATCTAAGCTTCTTATCCAATTTAGCTATTTTTATTACTAGTTAACAGGAGAAATATTTCTTTCCTTTTCCTTACATTCAATAAAGAAGTCCTTTTTAACTTAAGTTCGCATTATCCAGAATTGTTTTTGAAGCTGATGAAAAATTCCCTATTTTCGAAGGAATATTGTTTACCTTTCAACGCATACGCTATTTGAACAAGTTAATGAAAATATTCCTTATTTTTATTCACGGGGCCATTTTAGTTTTTCATTAAGAGGGAAATAAGCAAAACTGCTTTTCTCCCTCTCCTCCTCTCTCTGAAGCTGCACTAATAAAAGAAGGGAGAATCATTCCCAAACCTTTTGCGAAATATATTACGTCGCTAAGTAAACACATTCCAGGGTCTCGCACCAGTTTCCAAATAAATTTTTATAAATATGTTTTCTGTTAATTTTATTTTTATTGTTCAATTATATGACCGTCTATGGAAAAACAAAAATACAAAAAAAAAGGTATCTCGGGGTTGGGGGAGGGGGAAAGGGAATTGAAACGAAGGAACAACTTCCTGGTTTTAATCTACCAACATTGAAGCAAGCACACACAAAACGCAGACGACTTTTTTGTTTTTCTTAGGTTCGAAAAAAAATTAAAGTGTCTTTTCAAAAGGCAAAGGGAATTGCAAATAGTTTTTTTTCCCTCTTGGTCCTTCTTCTTTCTCTTCTTTTTCATCTTATTTTATATATAAACCTTCTTCCTTCTTCTCCCATAACAACAACCAAACAAAAATAAAGAAAAGAAACGAATTAAAACGCTTAAAGTAGAGAGTGGCAGTTAAATATATGGGGGGTGGGGGGTAGTCGAAGAGAAAGGGCGGAGGGAGTGATTTCGAATTTTCTATCGAAGTACAAATAAGTGCTAAACCTGCTAAATGAGAATCGGGGCAAAATGTCTCAATCCCGAAAATACGTATATATTTATATAGAGCGCCAAAAAGAGAAACAAAAAAATAACAGACCTTATAGAAAGGTAAGGGGACAAAAAAGGGAAGAAATAAAAGAAATCTTTCAGCAAAAACTGACGCAATCAATTTTTACTCTTTTGTATTTCAGGTTGTGCGGATGATGCTGATGATTTAAAGGATTTTTCCCTTCTCCTGTTTTATTATTTATTTCCGTCTCTCTTTCCCGGTTATTTCAGGCTGTGCGTCGTCCAAATTAAAACCTGGGTTTCATTTCCTCTTCATTTCTTCCCTCCTCCCCCCCCTGCTCTTCCTCATATCCTCCCCCTTCCCCCGCGAACTCAAATATATATCCCTACCCCAGAAAAAGATTGTGTTTATTAAAATCGCCTCTTAGAAAAATCCCCTTTAAAAACGAAGAAGGGAAAAAAAGAGGGAAAGAATAAAACAAATAATACAGAAATAATAAAAATTACAGTAGCTATTCACCCCCCTTTTTTACTCTTAAAAGGTACAGATGGGGGGTGGTTTGAGGGGGTGTAGGTCGAGATGGAGAAATAATGGACAGACCGACTCACGAATGAAGAGAGAAAGATACGAATTTAAAAATATGAAGAGAACAAAAAATTTTCCAACGCACGGAATGAAATGCATGTACAAAACAAACCTCGGAAACTAAAGAAAAGTAAGATAAAAAAAAGAAAAAGAAGAAATAAAAAGTTCGTAATTGAAACTTGCGCGTACTTGCACAAATGTATTAGTCAAGAAGGAAGGATACAGAAATTAAGCAGGACATTTTGTTTCTGACAGATTAAAATCATCTTTTATTTTTCTGTTTTTCTGCGCAGCAGTTTTTCTGAAAATAACACCCAGTTCCTTGGGAGAGAGAAAAAAAATGAGGGGTAGAAAATTGTGAAAGGACGCCTGTTTACATCTTTCTCTGATTATTTTATTTTAAATTATGTCAAATTGGTTTGCAGAATGTAAGCAGTTTTGTAAGACATTTGTCAGCTTTAATTCGTTCTTTTTGATGAAAAGACAGCATGCTAAATTTAAATAGATCAGAGTGATTATATTTTAATGGAACAGATGATAAAAGGTTTTTGAAATGTTCTTCAAAATAAGTTTTATTTCATTAACATATCTTTTCAGTTTTAAAAATAGCAATTTCGCCTTCCATAAAAATTATGAGAAATATTTCCTGCCTAAAGATTTTTCTTTTCCGCTTCTGCCAGCCTTCAAAGCTTGATTTAAAACTGAATGGTCTTTGATCAGAAATTAACATAACATTTTCTCTCCACTAATTTTGACCCATTTTCGAAAAGAAACGTGCAAAAACATCTGTTTATAAAGCCTTAAATAAGATTTTAATTTTTACATTAATCTTGTATTTCAAATCTTCCTTGGTTTGAAAATTGACAAAAGCGTTTTTTACTTAATCTTTTTACCATAATGATCTGTATAATCCTTTAACATGTGCCTCTAACACAGCATTTCTTTTTTTTTTTTAAATGTATGTATTAAAAAAACACGTTGCAAAAATTTACTCAAAATATTGAAATATATTTGCTTCCGTTTTAAGTCTAAACCAAATAATTTGCAATTTATAAAAATTGTTAAGTATTTAATATAACTTTAAACCATACACATAAATTGATATAAATTTTGATATTAAAAATAGGTGACAGTCAAGATATATTAAATAAAAATCTCAAACTAATATTTAATTGAAATAAAAAATTATTTGCACACATTTTTCTTTTATAAAAATAAAAATTTGATATTAAAAAGGTAATTAAAATTTTTCAGAATGTAATGTTTTCAAAATTAAAGTTATTTATTTAAATATGAATGGGTTTGGTTGAAATTAAATCGGAATGTCATGCATATAAAGTTCTTGTCCTTGAAAATTTTTTTATTGACTTCAAGTGAAGGATTAAAAATTAATTTCAGTGTTTTTTATACCTCAATTATCAACCTTTCGTTGTTTGAAGTATAAAATGAAGAATTAAAATCATTGCTGATAGTTGAAATATTCTTTCTATATAGAACATGTCATCATTTTTTTGTCTTTTCTGTGTCTTAAATTGTTAATTCCTCATGAGATCTTACTTAGTTTAATTAATATATTGCGTTAGAGGGTACGAGTAACTAGGATCTTAGATTTTTAAACTGCATTCAGATGACAAATTTAACATAGGATCTGTTATACTTATTTTTTTAAAATTTCCTTGTTCCAGAGTCGTGGGTTCGATTTCTGGTTCTGCTAAAGACCTGTCGTTTAGAAGGTCTCAAAGTTCTCTCGTACGTGTGATGTGGAAGTTTGGTGAGAGGGGATAACAACCCAGATTTCAATCTCGTCACCTAATCGTGGCTTAAAATTACCAGATCTGTTGCCAATAAACCTTAGTGGAGTTTCGAAGTGTGATGTTAATAATTAATTAATCAATCATTCAATCAATCCGCATTACGCTATCTGAAGACTTGGAGCTCAGTTCAATAGAACATGTAATTACCCTTCATCAGTAGCGTAACGTACACCCCTGAAACCCCCGCATCGCGATGGGGCCTAGGATTCTAGGGAGCCTAAAAAGCCTGACTGATGCTAAGTATGTATTTAACTAATTTATAAAATATTAAAGGCAAAACCTGACTTAACAGGGGGTTCCTAATATTCTAAGTTACGCCACTGCCCTTCATATATATATACTCATTGTTTATTAAAATCTGAACTACAAATTTTCGTGAAGTAAGCCTTGAATCCCAAGGGGAATTCAAAATTCGTATTCAATGTTTCTTTTACCACTGCACATTTGGAAATTGCTAGCATTCGAATATCCATCTAGCGTGTGATATTTGAAAATGCTCATAAATTTTTATTTGAGACGGATATTACAAAATAAAACTACAAATTAATGATTGAACAATATTTTTTTTAATTGTGAAATCCGTGTATGTTGATAATGATATGCTCAAAAAACATTCTGATTTGGCGATGATTAAAATAAAGTAACATTTATTTCTATTTTTAGATAAAAATAAAAACGCGTTCTGGAAAACTATTCTGCATCTACGATAATCATTCAAATTCTCTTTATATTTTAGGGGAAGGGAGTAAAAAAAAACATTTAAGCGAAATGTATACATATGTGATAAAAAGACAAACCAGTTAGTTAAAAAACAAAACCAAAAATAGGAGAAGCCGTTAAAGTGTGAATTCATTTTAATTGCAAGTTACATGATGACGGAGAATAATAAAAGCTACTGGTTTTCATTTACGCATAAAAAAAAGAAGGGGAAAAAAATTCATCTGCGCTAAGCGATGAATGCCAGCAAATCAACAAGGAAGAGAAAAAAAATAATACGATTACTTTGTATAAAAAAAGAGGAGAGTCCCTCATAAAAAAAAAGGAAGACTGTGATGAAGATGGAAAAAAAAAATCGCTCCGAAACAATATAAAAAAATACTTTTTTGAAGTAATAAAAATAATAGAACTATTCCACCGGCTTGATATACAGAGAGTTTAAATGTGTTTTGGGACCGAAAAACCGTTGCCATAGCGATCGTTCCCAAACAACAGTAATATCTATTAAATCTATTAGTTTTTAGTTGCTGCAATGTTTGTCCTGCCTCCAGTTCTTCCTATGGGGGAGGGGGACCGGCATTTTTTGTAGTTATTTTCCGACTCCTTTTAGCGAAGAAATGACGGAAAACTTGTTTACGGAGAACAATCAAGGTGATCATTGGATGGTCACTATGGTAACCGTGTTTCAGTGCGAAAAAGTTGGAAGAGGCGGAGGATGAGGGAGTATAAGCAGATTGTTTGAGAAATGTGAATTATATTTATTATTTTTTAGCACATTGTTGCGACTCGTGTTTTTTTTTTCCGAGAAGGAGAGATGTAAGTTGTGATAATGGGAAGACTTTTTTAACAGTGTTTATTTTCTAAATTTAATAGGATTTCTTCGCTGTTAATAGTTAAGAGATAATTGAGATATTTTGTTATAATTTTTTATATTTATATTTTATGAATGATATAAAGGGATTTATTATTAAGAGTATAATTAAATAAATATTAAGATCGAAATATTTTGTTAAATGGATTGCATATTCTTCCTATAATTGAACTACTTAGTTCAGTTACCAAGCATTTTTTTTTATTTAGATCATGTGGGGATTCTATGTATGTCTGCTTTTTTAAAAATGGGTAACATCTTTTAAAACAGTTCAGGAAATAAAAAGATAATGCTAAACGAATTTGTTACTTAAAGTGAATTAGCTATGAAATTATACATCATAAATTAATGTGAAAAAATGTTTTCTAGAAAAATTAACTATGTTAAAAGTAATTTTCTGTAAATAATTTTTCAAAGATATCTTTGGGAACCTCTGGTTGAAATAATGTTGAATATTATGTTTCCATACGTTGTAACAATTTAAAAGCATTGTTCTTTATTGCAAAGTTTAATCTTAAATGTATGTTTTGCTTTTTATTTTAAATAATTATTACTTTTGCTGTAATAACAAAAAGTAATATTGATACTTTGTAGTATGAAAAATCCATAAATACGCTATGATTAGGTAATTTAATGGAAATAATATAGTTACTGAAGAAGCATAATATTTAAAATACGACTTTAAGCTCTCAATAAAACCACTTTAGCACTTTATGCTAAAATTTCTCTTCTTTTTGCCTCTTTTTTTTCACTCGACTTCCTTGATTGGATCTAATAGTTTTGCTTTCTGATTCTATATATGATAAGTTTTATTTCTATAATTATATTTTATGATTTTTCTAAGTACCACTTGCTTGGAGAATGCTTTTAATCGTATAAAGCCAAAAAAATACTTAATGGTATATTTATAGTTTTTAAAATGATGTTTTTCAACTTTTATATTTTTGGTCCTGGTTGTTTAGTAGTTAAAAGTTCACGAACTCGTGGCCGGCGAGTTGTAAGTTCTAATCCAGATGATACAGAGGAGCTGCTGCATGCTAAATCTGTAATGGCTCAAAGTCCTCACGTTGACGTGATGGGAAATTTTGAAGAGTGAGGTACCAGTTTGGGTGCTGTTGTCTTCCTCATTTGATCGAGCTCGAAATGGCAATGTTCGTCATCAATAGATTTTGTGTTGCTTTAGATTGCGACTTTAATCAAAAATCAATTCAATATTTATTTTAATAGGAACTTGTGTTTTTCGGATTGTGATAAGTTGACTTTTTAGCAAAGAAAAACATGAAGAAAGAAAGTTCAAACATTTTAAAGTGACCATTAAGCTCTACTAATCATTTTCTATTTCATTAAACATTTTTTTTTTAAAAAAAATTCTTTAAAGCTCTTTAATATCATAAATATTTAAAAGCTATTTTCAAAATTTAATCTATTAATTCGTAAAAATAATTCTCACTTTTTAGTGATCATTACACGAAAATGACATTTCAGTTTCAAATCTCAAGTTTCGCGTAATATTCTTTAGCTTTTTAAAACTTCTGGATAGAAAACAATTTTAAAGAAAAAGACAAGATGTAGATATCTTTAAATTTAATTTCTAATGAAATTCAGTGTCGTACTTAAGGTGCTGTATTGTACGTTGATACAGGATGTTATTAAAATAAGCTTTTATGCGATTTGCTTGGTAAAAAATATTTCTTATTTAAATGTTGATGCAGATTTGTATGATGTTATTAAATGAAGAATAATATATTAATTTTATGAAAATCAACCAAGTTGTGCTGTTACTTATCCCACCTGATCAACAGTAACATCAGATCAAAGCCCATGAAATTCATTGGGAAGGAGACTAG
>BMAV01019022.1:1011523-1037705 GCA_019973955.1 Trichonephila inaurata madagascariensis
CACTATATATTTACAAACATCAGGTGCGTAGCTACCGCCGTATCAATGATACGGGACCCAAGCTACAGGGGCCCCGACGCTTAAGTAAGAAATAGTAAGATGTTATCAAAACTCCCATTTCCAAAAAAGGGTCCCCCAAAGGATTTTGATACAGGGGCCATTCAAAACTAACTACGCCAGTGGCAAACATACGTATCTTCTCCAGGATTCGAAACCATGCCCCACGGCACAGCAGTGAGCGTCACTAATCAATGTACCAGTTGTAAATTTACACAATTAGAGTTAAAAAGAATTATGTATGAAGAAATTAAAATGTTCTAAAGTGAATTATAATACTCTTTCTTTTTTTTTTATAAAATAACTTGTTCGTGTGTTTTATAAAACATCTCATGTAAAAGATTAATAGACAAATAGTTTTATGTCCGTCTAATGCCTTTAATCATTTTGAAATTGACTAAACAGCTTTAGTAGCTATTAACAGAAGTACAGACTTTAAAAAGCAAAGTATAAAAAAAAAACGTTCCACAAATCGAAAAGGGAATCCCCCTCACTCAGAGCCGATTGAAAACATGTAAGTACAACTCCCTCTCAATCCCACTTTTTCCCCGACGGATAATCAATTTTTAACGCGAGCTTTCAACCAAAATGAAATTCCACTTATATCCTTTAGGAAACAAACTTTTCCCCATACACGGTCGAAGCTAAAAAGTGAAATCTTTTTAAAGCACCGTTCGTTATTTATTTACAGACGGATTCTTTTTTTTTTTGTTTCTTAAGTCTTTTTCTACGATTTTCTTTCTCTCGCTCTCTTCTTCTTCTCCTATTTTCTTTTATTTCGATGATCACTCTCCAGACTTTAAGTCCGTATTGAACCGATAACAGAAATCACCACAAAATGTTATTATATCGAAGGTTTTGAGGGTGTAAGAAAAAAATAAATAAAACAATGAGCTTGCTTTTTTTATATATATATTTTTGTGTGCGAAAAAAAAAAAAGTCGAAATGGATTGGGCCATAAATTTATCCCCTTTTCCTGGTTCTTAGATGACCTTTTTTAAAAATCGGTGTTTGAGCTTGGAGAGGATAGTTTTTGAGAGAGAATGTTTCTGCATCATCTTTTTTTAGATGTTGAGAGCAGGTGAGATGAGGATGGGGCTGAGAGGTTTATACTGGTGAAAAGTCATTGTAAAAGTTGGATCCTTTTGGATTTCAATTTCCATGAAGTGTTTTTGAGGAATCTGCAGCTTTTGATTGTAGAGTCGTATATTATTGACGCTTAAAGTATTTTAATGTAGACTAAAACAGTTATTATTGCGTTAAGGTATCCGACTACGTTCGGAACCGTGATTTTGCAAAAGCGTGTAAATGGATAATATTTATGATATTTAGTGTCACTTAGATTTGAATACATGTATAAAATTGTTTTATAAGGACATTATGACAAAAAAAATTATTTAAATACAATATTTCGGCAAACAATTAACTTAGAATAATCTTTTTTTCAAATGTTCTCCTTTTGTAAAAAATGCTTCTACTGTATTAATATTTTGCCTGTATTCAGCTCAGACCTCTGCACAGGGGCTCAACTAGAATTTTTGAAGGGCATAACTTGGAAGTCGGTTTATCCATGTTTTACGAAAACAGAAGGGAGAAATTTTAAGTAACGCCGATAATTATTTCAAATGGTTGTAACTCTGAAAATAATGGAAATTTTTCAAAAATCACAGTTGAGCCTCTGTAGAGATGTCTGAGCTATATACAGGCAAAATATTATTATAATAGAAGCATTGTTCACAAAAGGAGAACATTTGGAAAAAAGATTATTCTGTTAATTTTTTGCCAAAATATTGTATTTAAATAAATTTTTTTTGTCATAATGTCCTTAAAACAATTTTATACATGTATTCTAATCTAAGTGACACTAAATATCACAAAGATTATACATTTATGTGCTTTTTTAAAATCATGGTTCCGAACGTAGTCGGATACCTTAAATGTCTGGATGATATTTGCAAAAATTTCGAATAAAAGTTACATAAGTAGCTCTTTTACAAAATAAAATTTAATAAATTAGGTTTAGTTTTGGGATTAAAATAAATAAATGTGATTAATTAAATTATTTGAAATTGCTTTTATTATATCAATTTAATTTATATTGGGAAACAAATTACAGTAGGACAAGTGATGCGCTAACTATAGCCCTCCGTCAAGACGTGGGATACTTAGAAAGTTCTATCTGGCCCTCCGCAGAGTTTGAAACAATAATACAGAAATTTTCAGTTTCAGTATTTAAAAATAAATAATTTAGTTGTGTTTGCCTTTTTTGCATAAGAAAATATAGTTTAGGAAATTTAGATGGAAATTAATTTAAAAAACAAAAATACCATGTGTAAAGAATGGAATTCGCTTTGAGGTATCCGACTACTTGTGCAACTACTTTAAAAAAAAAGGATATATGGTTGTTTTTTTGTGTGGTTTTTGGATTTATTTAGATGATTTTAAGAAAAAAAAATGCTAAAATTAAGAAGAGAAGAAAAATTATTATTACTTAAATGGGGGAAATTTACAAACAATTATACATAAAAGGTGCCCACTCTGTGCAAAAAGTTCATGAACAAATTCTCAATTGAGATGTGTTACTTTACTATTCATTTTTGAAATGACCCTCAATATAAGAAATATTTTAATTTTTACAAAAACTAGAGCACTTTATCCTAGTTATTATATCAAATTGCTTTAAAAAAAAAACATTGATTATATTCACATAAGTGACTGTAAATTTTGTAGTAAAACTGTAATTGATAAATCTGAAAGGTAAAACACTTCTACTATTATACAGAACAAGCAAAAATAATTTCTGTTAATTATTTTCAAAACCTTTTGAGCAATCGCTTTCCCTGTTTTAGCGTTTTCTAAAGAAGCACATTTCAAATAAATCGCATTTTAAACTTTGGCATTTTGCTTGAAGTTGTGGCAACTGCTTTTACAAAAACACTTAACGTTTTTGTTGTAGTGAATGGAAAATAAAATACTTGGTATTTTTATAAGGCTAATAAGATGGCCTATTAAAGAAAAAAAATGTCAATTTTTGACAAAATTTACGTTTTTATGTTATTTGTGTGTGTGTGGATACCTTGATAAAATTATTAAAATGTGCTTATTTGTTTTAAATTTAGATCACGAAAAATGGGAAAAAGCAATCAAAACATCAATTACATCAAAATTATATTATTTCAAAAATATTTCTTTTGAATCTTTTTTGTGCTTTATAATAAATCGTATTGTGATACCCCGCGCCCCTGGGGTATCATCTCTTCATCCACGCAACCTAAATTTGTAGGGATAAAAGATTGACCACTCGAACCTTCCATAATAAATCTAGTTTATTATTATCTCAATATATATTAAACAATGCAACACAAGTCTTACTTAAAGTAAAAGGATCAAGAGTGATATGACGTAATTAACAATTCTTAGCAAATAGCGCATTAAATCCTACTCACTATCTTTATGATAACTTAACCTCCGAATCTTTATCTATAGCCGATTCCTTAACTAACTAGATACCGCTCTATCATTAATAAGCAAGCTCTTACCGCTATCACACGGCGATCAGCAACCAAGCTTTATATCTTGTCTTCTATTCCTTTAATCTTCTCTATATGTCTTATTATCCGACTTGATCCGACTACTATGCAACTTTCTGACTTCTAACTGATTTCTATATGGCTCCTATAAAACTGTCCGGCCTCCAGCCGACTTCCTCGCGAATGCAAAAGCTCCAATATATATTATCATTCACTAATCTGCATATCACGTTTTCTTCTTGAGAAGGCTGGAATGAAATGCCATTCTGGCCCCAAAGATTCCCCCAAGAGAATAAATAGAAGGCGCGATAAAGCCCCGTAACAGTATTAGCCCACCCCAAAAGCTCTTTCTTTTTTAAAGCTTGCTTTCGGCAACATTTTCCGGTGCAGTGTTTCTGAGGTTTATGCAGTATATAAACCTAATATCAAAAAGTGTTATTTCTTGAAAAATTATTGTTAAAAAATTAACTTTCATATTCAACTAAACTCATTGCGATTTAGACAAAAATGTATTGCTGATAATGTAACAGTTAAGATGAACTTAAAAGATGACGTCAGCCACAAATTTTAGCGAATTCTAGTATTGTCGCTTTCTGTGTGTGATATCTTATTAAAATTTCCGAATACATTAAAAATTCTGAGTCAAGTCTTACATATGAATGAGTTCTACATTTATGTCGATGAGACTATTGTCATACTTTTTTATTGTTTTAGGAATGGTTCTGAATAAAAATACATCCATTTTCAAAATTTTTATTTCTCATATAATTTGTCCAAGCAGTTATTTTTGTATGAAAATAGCAAAAACAGCGATACATTTGTACGATTTTTTGTAAATTTGTTTTATACATAGTCAAATTATGGCAGTTATTAACTTGACAGTGAGTTAGTTATTCATAGTAATTTTCTTGTATTGTAAATGACTTTTGATGAAAGTGTTCCAAAACTTGAAATCTTTCACAACTTTCGTAATATTAGCACTACTTTCACTTTTTTCATTCATTGACCTTTTTTTAAAATTCGTGTCACCGCAACTGCGAATTATTTCTCTCAGTTGCATTTTGGGTCTTTTTAGAAAAAGAGATTTTTGTTTTCTCTTAACCGTTCTCAAATTGTTTTCTAGGAATCGACGGTACTTTTTTTGATGTTCCATATGATAGTTCCGATACAGTGTTAAATATGTTATACATATACTCACTTATGTATGTATTAATGCTTTCATGTTGGTTTTTGTAAACATTATTTTATTATTTTTGTTTCATGCATCATTAAGAGAGTTTAGATGCTTTCTGTGAATTACTTTTCATTATTTTTCTGGGAAGCAACTGCAGTTTCTTAAAAATGAGCAAAACAGAAACTGGAATAGGGCGATAAGGTTTAGTTTATTATGTTTTTAATTGTTCGTCTGCTCTAGAAAAGTGGAAATTCTCTTAAGACAGTGTTTCTCGAGCTTTCAATATTTGTGACCCAATTTTCAATCGTTATTTTCATCGCGTCCCCCTCCATAGAATAGCAATGTATTGAATTCAGTAATAATGTACTGTGAGGCTAAAGCTTGCAATACTATTATAAACCGTAAACCGTATTTAATAATAAACCGTTCAAATTATCAAGATATGTATTAAATTTTGTGTATAACAAGCCCATTGGGTCACTATTGTTCTTAACTTAGTATTGAAGAATAATTAAACCCATACGCACACATTGTGCAGTACTCATTACGTTTATAAGTATATTATATAATTGTAAATGTGTATCTTTTATTATCTTAGAATGTATTTTGTTTTGATTCCTTTCAGTAAATTAATAATTTTTCTTTTGATTTATTTTTGTTTATTGTTTTATTTTCGACTTTTCGATATGCTTGCGTCCCTAATTGGATTATTCCCCCCACCCACCCATTATTGCCGCGTACCCCACAATTTGAGAAACGCTGGCTCAAGATATAAAAATATTACTATTTTTTTTTATTACTATAAAAATTTTAATACTTTTAAAATTTAATCTAGGAAGAAATATCTTTTTTCCTCTTAATGATTATTTCATTTTCGTCTATATACCCTTGTATTATAAATCAATCAGTACATTATTTAAACCAAGGGGTGCCAACCCGCGGCCCGCCTTGAATAATTTTACGGTCCGCAAGATTCAATACAACTATACAAAATGCGAATATTTTGTGCAAGATTTTTATCTTTAGTATAGTGTTTTGTAACTAATAAATCCCATAATTGTAATCCCATGATACATATTTATCTGCAGCCCGCGGGATTATAATGTTTTCCCGAAGTGGCCCACAAGATCATTTGGGTTGACCACCCCTTGTTTAAACAAACCTGAAAATATAAGTAAGGTATTGTAAAATAATTCAGTATAGAATAATTGAAATCTCTTCTCCCATTTCCAATATTGTAACATAATTCATTTTTCCTAATGTCTGTGCTCTGTATTTGATTCAGAGAGAACCGGTTTTATTTCTGAATATTTGTAATCATTAAGAATCTGTTATAAAAATGCTTATTTTTTTTAAAAAAAAAAACTGATCAAAGTACATTTTTTTCATTTTTTACAACCAAACAATATTTAATTATAAGAAAAATGACTTTTAAAATATAAAAGTATACATAGTGTTTAATTCTATTTTTATTCATCATTGGCATAGCATGTTGTCGTCTCTTGGGGTTTGAGGCTGTAACAACGTCTCAGTGTGGTTGAGCATAGAGCATTAAATTTTTATCCCATGTAGGGGTACTTTTTTATTAATCAGGTTCTGTATCTGTCGTCGACGCTGTCTTTTTTTTTCCTGTCGGTTCTACTGTCCAGTGGTATGGTTTGGGTTTCAAGTTTCGTTGCACAGTCTGCATTTCCCTGTTAAAACAATTCTGTAAATAAATGAAACCCTTTCCTTCAGCGGAACAGGATCACGTACCAAATGAGCAGTGGTGCGACCAGCTATTTTTCAGGCCCCCTCGGTTTTCATATTGACGTTCGTCCAGTTTCCATGGCGTTCGTGACTAACAAACAACGTAATAGCGCAATATGACTCTTGTGGTCAAGAAAAAGTGGAATGAATGAAAAAAAAATAATAAATGTATATTACTTTCTTTTCTTGCTTTTTTTCTGATTCATGTTATACATTTTGGAACCCCACAATTTGTTTGAAACAAATACCTAGTATCTGTGTATGTGATTTATTACCGAGTGAACTCCGACATTTTCTGAGTGTCGCGGCTTTATTTTGGGCCGTGTTGGTAATTATTTCTCTCTCTCGTCTTCTTTTCAAAGGGAGCCTCAATCCCAGTAAAAGGGTTAGCAACATTTGATAGAGTGAAATGTGGGTTGAAATGAAGATACTAAGTGGCATGTAATGAAAATGATGAGTCTTGTGAGATGGAAGAGGTTTGCGTCGAGTAGAAATCCGTTCTTCTAGAATAACATCGCTTCAGTAGCGCACACAGGAATGTTTCAAGGGGGGGGGAGGTCTGGGGTCGAAAATTCACTATTCTTGTATCATGCTCCTTTTAATTTTGTCGATTTTCGGGAACAAAACACAGTAAAAACTAATTATTGAATAGATAATTAGCATTAATGAATAAAATTAATCATTAATAACAAATATTTAACTAAACTATATACTTAGAATTACAATCAATCGGAAAAAAAATCGAGGGCTTTGGAGGGGTCCGGACCCCCAGGACCCTCCCCTTGTGTGCACCACTGCATCTCTTTCAGATTTATTTATTTCTATAAATATGCTAATATAAGCACATATCTATTTGTCTTTAATGTTATATGCATTAAAACTAGTTTTTTTGTAGACTGTTATTTTGCTTTGCGTGAATCTATTCAGGGATGTTTTTAAGGCATGGTCCAGCTGCGCCTAGGCCCAAAGGCTCAGTAGGGGTACTCGTCTCGTTCTTTCTTGACTTGGCCTCAATAAAATCATGATTTGAATAATTTAAATCGCTGAATGTTTTTCCCAGGCATATTCTCCGAAGTCCCGGACATTTTGAACTGTATGCCATCTGGCAACAGTGGCAAGACGTCCGTCTTCTGTGTCTAGACCCAGGCCTATCTTCACATACCATCATTACTCATTTATTTAAAAAGCGGCAGTCGGTTGTCCGGTTTGTGCCTAGATTTGTGAGGTTATGAGTCACGCACATTTATTTGTTACGGTTTACCATTAGTCAGCGGCGTAATACCCTTGCTTTTCGTGTGTACGGGGGGGGGAAGCCTGACTGTTTAGGAGGCTCTAATATTCTCCGTTATGCCACTGCCTTTAGTACGACTATTTGACAATGTATGCTATTATACTGACTACTTAAAAAGGTTGCAGGTGGGTATTACTTAAAGGTAGGCCCAGGGACTCTTAAGATGTCACTGGGTCTATTACAACCCAATAGTTGCATAATCGTGCACTTCTGAATCTTGGTTGATCAAACCGAGTTTGTGTTCTAGTTTAACCAAATACTTATTTACCATGAGGAATAATAAGTGTTGATACACATTCAATTTAAAAGAACGTCCAAGTCGTCTCATAAAGTGGCAGTGGCGTAACGTAAGCCCCCGAACCCCCTCGACGCAGGGATCCCAGTATTATAGGGGGCCCAAACCCTAATGTTATTGTTTTGCAATTCTTTGTAAGATACGACTTGGAGCCCAAAACGTAACTTTGTAGGGTCCTCCTAATATTCTCCGTTACGCCACTATAAAGTGGTATAGAAGTTAAAATGAAGCACCAACTGAGTTGTCTGTCGTCTATGACGGTTAATTCGATTAAAATAAAGCTGTGTCATTGCAGAATTTAAGTTATGATCCTGATAATCAAAAAAGATATTCTCAAATTTGATATCAGATTCTTTAGTTCATCTTACTGTGAATGAAATGATTCTCTATTGTTTTCTAATGTTGCTTAGATTTCAAATTTTTTGTTTTGGTACGAGTTTGGCTTGTTGGGTAATTTTCCTGTTTGTTTTTTTTTTTAATTTTATTATGAAAATATACACTAATAAATTTTTTAAAAAAATGTAACACTACTGCTTATAACGGATAAATAATATACAATTAGGTTTAGAGAATTGGAAAAAAAATGTAAATATCTGAAATGATATACTAATTTTAAATTTTTACGAGTTTATACAGTGTTGTACTCAGACCTCTCTTATAGGGGATTACACTCTAAGAAACATCTAGACGAAAGCCCCGAAGAGTTATCTCTATTCAAAAATTAAACTCAATCTCTCTCTTGTGTACGCTCCTGTATATATATAAAGTTTCAAGAGACACAGTTTCAAGCTGTCTTTTTCCGAAAAGATTTCTTTCTGGTTTTAATAATAATCTAGCAAATAGCAGAATTACCTAATTTTGTCCTCAAATATATCCATTCTATCAAATAAAATCCAGGCTCCGGTCTACGTAAATCTTTTTTTTTATCTCATTGATAAAAAATAAAATAAATTAAAAATATATAAATTTACAATTAATTTATAAAATTTCAATCGATTGATAATTAGTTCATGCCGAATCTTAATGTATATATTTTTTCAATCTCCGTACTGTACTTTCCTACATATGGTGCTTTGAATTAACTTTTAAGCTCATTTCAAAAGTATGACGTTAGCAGGAACAATATATTTGAAACTCAATGATAAAAGGAAACGTCATTTCATTACCAATGTCAATCATTTTTATTTTCACTGAAGATGTCGGGACAGCGGAAGAAATCTGTTATTACTAGTAACAATATTGTTTGTAACATTCTATTTAATAATAATGATTTTTTTCATATTTTTTCCCTGTTTAATTTTATTTATTTTGTGATTTCAGGTCATTCATTGGCTGGTATGACGCACATCACGATGAAACATCGGTGACTGTCTTCATCCAATCATCATCCTTTCATCATTGCTTCTCGTCATCTCGATTCGTTTCATTAAATCTCAGTCTTCTCATCTATTGTTGTTGAAGCGCAATCGGCACCTGCAGCACCATTAAAATCGCACCACTACCCTCTTTAAAGGTAGATACCAATGGAAAATATATATTAATTTTTAAATTTCATTTTCATAGTCATTAATAATTCTTGTTCTAAGAAAAGATGGAGTGGAATATGAAATTTATTACAGTAGTTTGAAGATATTTCGCATTGTGAAATATTGCCGAAAATGTTTTGTATTTATTAGATTTTCCATTAAGTGGTATAAATCAGTGGTTGGCAAAGTACAGCTCCCTAATGATTCAGTCTGGCCCGCCGCATATTTTAAAACAATAGAGTAAAAAAATTTTAATTCAATTTTTTAAATTGATTTATTGGTTTGTTCTATTTTATGTGTATGTGCGAAAATTTCCATAAAAGTTCGAATATTAAAATTTTCATATTCAAAAAAATGGAACTAACTTCAGCACACGTGTATAAAATTATAATCGTATGGAAAAAAAAGTTTTATTCCACTTTTGTGGTTTCAGACAGTAAAAGCGGATTAGTTATGTAAACGTATTTCTTTGATTGCGATATTTCCTCAGTGAAAAAAAATTCTAATTATATCTTTTATTTAGAAAGAAATTTTGATACCTTTCATTAGGCTTATCATTAAAAGGAACAAAAAATAAATGTAAAAAAGACTGAAGGAGCGTAATGGTAAACATAAAACGACCGATTTAAATTTTTTTCTCTAAGTTGTTACTTTATAAATATGAATTCTTTATACAAAAAAAAGCTATTCTGAAAATCGTATTCAATACTTGAAGCACTTTCCATCATTTTAAGTATACTCAATAAACCTCGATTCTCAATCAGGTCATAACAGTAAACGAAATCGAGTGTCCAAAAGTTTTCTTCTTCGTTCCCAAAATATTCTTACTTTAACTATTATTATTATTTTTGTACCGGATTTTTTTTGTGGGAAGTCTAATTCCAAATAAATGGTGCTTTTATTATAGTATAAGCTTTTCGATCCGGGAACAATTTAATCACCTCCCCCCTTGCGCATATCTTAATTTCAAAAGCGATCTCACATATATATTCTTCTCTTATCTCGTCTTTTTTTGTTTTAGCCCCCCCCCCCTCTTTTTCCCTTTGAGAATAGATCCTCATCGTATTAAGTGTTATAGCTACTAAGCTCAGTTGACGGTTACTCAATCGTTTCCGGAAGTAAGAAAAAATTACTTAAAAATTGCCGCATTAGTGCAAATCTAAGCAACTTTACTTAGTTAAGATGAGAATAATTTGGCCATATTTTTTCCCTATATCCACTTATTTTTTTATTTTTACGTTCTTTATCCCAAGTCGTTTTATTTTTTAATCGTTCGAAGATTGAGTTTTTACCTTCTCTTTCCCTCATCCTCCCCCCTTTAGGGAAAAACGCCTGATTCCTTTGATTTCTCGTTGAGCGATGGTGTTCGAAATGTCGATCGTTAACGTTTCTCTCATATCTTTAAGCTATATATTTAGTCTCCCAAGTTCTATTATGAAACTTAGCACTTCGTTCGCTATACCCATTCAATTCTTCTCTCCCCCGCCCACCCCCAGTCCGTTCCTTTTGTTTTAAAATCTAAATGACAAAGACTGAGAGTTGTGTTGAGTGAGAGAGAGAAAGTGGAGAAAAAAATCCCTTTTCCCCACCATACGAAATAATAAAAAAAAAAGAGCCTCTTATTTTTCATATCTCATTCCTTCACCTCTGATGAGATCGTAAATTGTCCCTCTTTCTAACCGCACTCCTAAAAAAAGGGAAAAGAAAGCCCATTATGAGTGTTATAGATGCAATTTTTTTCTCATCGCCCCCACTGTTCAGTTTTATCCCTTACACGGCGGCTGTATTTAACAGAAATAAGTAAGTCCCCCTACCCTATGAAGAGATAAACACTATTCTCCGATGAGTTAATGCCTCCAATATACGGATTTATCTACGGCACTTCATCGCTTCCCAGCAATCAGTCAGTTATACGTGCTCCTTTTTTAAGAAGTAATCACTAATATCTTTTCCTTTTTCCTTTTTACCATCCTTGATGATGTATGCAAAAATGATAATTGCCCTTCTTCCCCAGAATGCGTGTTTGATTTCTCGAACGAAAATGCTGAACGCCAAATTATTCTCTCCTCCTAGATTTATACAGGAGGGGAATTATTGGTAGGGAAATGTTATCGGGAAATAATGGCTTCGATTGGGGTGGTTTGTCTTGAATTAAACGGTAAGAAGTTGATATTGGAGTTTGTGGAGGCAATTAGCGATGTCGTACGTGTCGAAATTTGTTTTTAATTGATCGACTTGAGGAGAGAGATTGTTTTTGGCGACTTTTTGCTCCTTTGATGCATTTCCGTATGGAATGTCCGTTACTAGAACCACACTTTGTTTAAGGCTGTCTTCGCCAAATGTGTGAACATTTGTGCGGCTTTAGCAGCTGCACCACTTCGGACAAAAATGGAAAATGCCACCCCTCTCCGCAAAGCAAAAAATTATAATTAAAAAAATAAATTTTTCATATAGATACACACCTATAAAATTTGAATAATTCTTGCGAAAAAAGATAGCATAATAATAATGATAATTATATATATATAATATATATATATATATATATAATATAATATAATCAGGGGCGTAGCTACCGCCGTATCAGCCGTATAAATGACACGGGGTTCCCACAGCTTCAGGGCCCCCAAAATGTGCAAGAATAAATCGTTAAATGTTAAGAGCCCACCAAAAAAGGCCTCCAAGGAATTTTGATACGCGGGCCCACTCAAGACTAGCTACGCCAGTGATATATATTTAAGTCTTACAAAATAATTCGAACTAAATGACATAGTTTCCTATTAATTATTTCAAACGAGTAAAATGTAAGAGAAGAAATCGCCCATTTTAGCCGCTGAATTTCTTCGAAAAGGAGTTTACTGATGATGGAGATCACAGGCGCTTATTTTATATATAACTTATATAGTATCTGTGGCTTTCTGCCAATCAGAAACTCTTATTGCTACTGTCCCCCTTTTGGATAGCTGACACCGGACATTGTATGGTAAAAGGAATGTCTGTTGTATCCCCCCCCCCTCCTCCTGAATGGAGAGGAAGTTAAAGATGTGTAAAAATATCCAATTTCATGATTTAACATATACTCTTGCTTCGAACTCTTCCAAGTTTCAATATAAAAGAAAACTGATATTAAATATACGGAGAACAAAATAAGGAAAAATAAGATACGTTAAATGAACTACCAAATCCACACCCAATAATATTTCAGAAAATATATAAATATTTTGTAACAACAATATATATATATATATAATTTCAAGTTCGATCCAAATGTCGTCCTTAAAATTTGCCGTCCACTTTGTCCGGCCCTAAAGCTGCCCCTGGTGTGAGAGCCTGAACTAAATGCGGAGAACACACAATATTCTATGTATAAATATTCTTTAAAATGTATAATAATGTATAATAATTGGTAAATTAGGAACTTTGTTTATTAGGAGTCAGTAAAACCAACTTATTTTTTCCGTTCCAATTCAGTTGTGTTTATCGTGTATTGTAATAATGTAGTTTGAATTGGAATAAGATGTAAACATTGTTATCAAAAATGTTAAATCCGTTTTCAAACACGGTAGTGTTTTCAAGAATATTTAATGGCCGTTTAAATGTATAATATCTTTACTTTTAAAACATCAATATTTTAAAGGGAAACTTCCTGATTTAGACCTCCATTAATATGTTTAAAATAACAGTTGTTTACTATCAAGAATTTACCGCGCTAATAAAAGAATATCGTTTAAGTACATTTATGCATTAACTTTACTTTTAATCGGATGATGCTCTAATTGAATTTAGCATTAGGTCTTTAACAACGGCCTAATCTTTTAAAAGGTTTCAATTTTATTTTTCTCTTACTTCAAACAGGTGTAGAAAAATAAGAGTTCATCATCTAATTCATTAAGTCTTTTTTTTTATTCGCCTAATAGTAAAACCCAAAGTTTAAACACATTTTTTGGGAGGAAAGATTTCAGTACTCATTAAATTTCACTTGGTTGGACGACGTTATAAGCCGCTTATATTATGCAGTGCTTAAAACTTAAAGAATATTCTGTGATGAGTACTTTAATAAAATTTGTTACTTTCATTGGTATATTCGCTTTGATGATAATGGTATATAGATATTAGCATCGAGGAATTTTGTTTTTTGAAAAAGAAATTTGAAAGTTGGATTCAACACTCGGACCCCGATTTAACGAAATTATTTGTTAAGGGGACATGGTACGATTTACACAAAAATTTTTAATTTAAGGATTTTCAAAATTTTTTTTTAGTTGTCTCCTATGTGTGTATGCTATGTAAAACCGTTTTTGTGCTCAAAAGTTTATAAAAAGCTAGGCATTTAATTTTTTAAATAAAAAACTTAAAATTTGTGAAGTGATTTTAAAATGCTACTCCTCCTACAAAAGTTGAGTTACATTTATGAAATTTGATTTACAAGTACCTCAAATTATGTATAAAAAAGTTGGTATGGGTTTTGTGATAACATGATTGGTATTTGTACAATACATCTTTTTATGAACGCTTATTGAAAATTCCTTAAAAAATGTGTAAATTCTGAGTTCAATTATTTTTAAACAAATTAGTAATGCTTTGATTCAAAAATGCATATCAACTTTTGTTACATGTATTATTAGCAATTGGTAAAAAAAAATTCAAAACATTAGGAACAATAGAAAAAAAGCCTTAGCATTTTAAATGAAGACAAACTAGTTATTTTATCTTTCTGAGATAATTAAGTTTAAAGTTTTGATCTGCTTTTGCGTTTTTAAGTTTAGAGCTTTCAAATTTTGTGGTTTTATAGAAAAGTATATAAAAAGTAATTTAGACTAAAAAAATAAATAAATTTGATGTTTTTGACCGATTTTTGTCAATTGAATCGTACTCTGTCCCCTTAACTCGGGATTGTTCGTAATCTAAAGGTCCAAAAACTGCAAATTTTTGCTCTTACCTTTTGAAAATTCCATAATAAGCAACTACACAAAAAATATCGGTAGTTAGAAACTATACACTTTTTATTTGAGGGGTAAAAATATTATTAGCGAATTGTTACACACAGTTAAGTGGAAATTTTAAAATATAGACTAATAGATGCTTGACAATCTTTTTGATTCCTGATACTAAAAAGTTCTTTTTCGACTTTATGTAGAGATGAAAATACTGCGTCCTTTGCATCATGCTGCATGAGGTATAATTTCTGTTTCCATACAAGCAATGCAAATCATTAGAAAGTATAACAGTTTTGAGAGGAGTTTCATTATTGATTTCTGCATAAAAATCGCTACGCGTTCGTTTCCAACAATTAAAAATTTTCAAAAACAAAATTTCAACAAAAACGTACGTATAATAATCCTCTCAAGAAAGTTAACAAATTGTAAAATATCTTGAAATATATCCTGCGTTGTGTAGTAAGCTGAGATAAATAAAATTCCTGCTCTGTTCAAAATTCATGTGGTAGGTTACGCTCATGACTCATCTACACTTGTAAAGTCTAATAATGGAATGCATCCTTCGCTGTCGCCATATATTTGCAAGAAAAGTATTTCTGTTCCGTTAAAAAAAAGATATAATTTGAAAAAAAAATTCAATTTTTTTTTCTAGTTTAAAATTTTTTTAAAAACTTCTATGGTTGAAATGATTTGTTAATTTGGGGTTTATTATTCGTTAAATAGGGGTTTTTGCCTTCATTTTAATCGGAGGAAAAAAAGAATACGCTAAATCGGGGTCCTACTGTATATATAAATAATCAATATTAATACATACTAAATCACTAAAGTCCAAATAAGCAAAGCAAAAATAGAAGTATACCCAGACAATATAGGTGGAAAATAAGTTAGGCATAGTACAATATGAATCTCTTAGCTTTAAGAACCAAGATTGCAAGTTTGAACATTGTTTTTCAGGTCAGCCAACCTTCACTTACAGTTTGCCTTAACTACTGGGCTGTAAAGAAAAAAAAAATAAGATTAAGAATGTATATATATAGAGAGAGATTGTGCTTATTAACTTCGCACTATAAAGCAAGACGAGAGCTATTGGCGACGGACCACTTAATTTTGAACTATAGTCGACTGATGAAGACGACATCTGAACTAACACCCCTCTCTAAACTTCCACACCACGCTAATGTGAGGTCGTTGAGGTACTATAGGTTGAACATGGTCTCGCGCTAGGGCTTGAACACATGACAGACCGGACTCGAATTCGTGACCATAACCACTAGGGCAGAGGTGGGGAACCCGCGGCCTCCGTAAGTTTCTTGTGAAGCCTTCATAAATGTAAATATACTTAATATACTTAATTACATGGTTAATATAACCATAAATATACTTAATTATAGGGTTTACAGCCATTTACATATGAATGGAATTAAATAAATAACCGCATGAATGTATGTATGTTTCAATGATTACTTTTGGGAATAGACAATTATAGGTTTCAAACGTTAGAACACCACCTAGCGCAAGACGGCAGTACTATCAGACATATACATATAACAGTTATATGATCTCTACACAAAAACTATTTTCGTAATATTATTGTTATGATTGACTCCGTGTACATTAAAACGTATTATTTTTCTTACTGAATCGCATTTGAATATTAATTTGAATACTAATATTGTTAAAACTATAAAAAAAAAACTATAAGTAATAATTTCATACAAATAACAATTAATAGGTATATCAACCCTATGCTGCCTTCTTTATTACCTTTTAATTTATATGTCGCTTCTGACGGTAAAAAGGTTTGCCACCTCTGCTCGAGGCTATCGAGATCACAAAAGAGATTTGATTGATTGATTATGAACGTCGCACTGTTTAGCTACACGAGGGCTTTTGGTGACGGACCACGTAATTTTGAACCATGGTCAAGTGACGTGGACGACACCTGAGCTGGCACCCCCCTCTCCTAACTACCACACCACACCAACATCACAAAAGAGAGAGAGAGAGATTTTAAACTTTTTATAAACTAAAGCATACATTTTCATTGAACTTGATTGGAGCAATTATAAAATTTTAATTCATCATTTTGGAAAGATGTGCTAACGTGATATATATATATATATATAACAGGCATTTTTTTAAAAAAAATTATAATAAACCATTAATGTTAATTCCATTCAGGAACAAAATGCCAAAGTTCGAACTCCAGATGTGTGCCATATACCCTTTTTCGCACAACATCTCTGCATCCTGAAAATTGTATTACGGACATTATCAGAGTTCCATGACATAACACAACAATCAATTACTAAACATGCAACCGAAGAGAGAGACAAGGGAGAAAAAAAAGGACAACCCCAACTCAATCTCATGGTGATAGAGGCAGCAAAGTTTCACTTGAAAAGGGGATGGCTGAGCACGACATCGCCGGACTCGCGTGTGTGTCGTGTCCGGTTGACACTTTGGGGTCCGACCGGGTCTGCTCCCCACCCATGTAATTATAGAGCAGTTCTGTTTTTCTCCCGTCACTTGTACTTGATCTTTTTTCGGGGCTTACTTGGCCCCTCCCTCTAGTACATGTAACTTTCCGGTGCGACCACGCAAACAAATTTCACCAACGCACTTGTGATTGGGGACCGTATAATGATTTCTATCACTCAAACTACAATTTTTTTCGAATCACAATCACTTTTGTGGTCCACGTAAGTGATTTGTGCCCTGGAATTTTTATTAGTTTATTTGTTTTCGATATAAAATAAGGCATTTCATGTTTCCAATATATATCTAAAATATAATTCATAATTTTAATAGATGCAATGTTGTGATGAATGGCGTTTAAATGTAATTTGAAACGTATTTCCGCGTTTCTGAAATATAGCTTTTTTTTTATTATTATTTTATTTCGGTTGGATGCTTATTTTCTGTGTATGTATTCTAATATTCTGTTATAATTATTTGAAACATTTCTCCCTAAATAAATTGTGTTATATTTTAAAAACTTTTCTGAAGATTCATATACGTTAAAATTACCTGATATGAAATGCTGTATCGATAAGAAACGATTCATTGTATTAAATATTAAGGTATCCGACTACTTTTGAAACCGTGATTTTGAAAAAAACACATAAACGGATAACTTTTTTGATATTTAGTATTAGAATTTATGCATTTAAAAATGTTTTAAGAATAATATGAGAGCAATAAATTATTTAAATGCCATTTTTTTTTACTAAAATTGAACAAAAAATGTCGTATTTTCATAACATTTTCATTTTATGAAAAATGCTTCTACAATAATAGTAAATTGCCTATATATATAGCTGAGACTTTTGTACAAAACCTGAATTAGGTTTTTTAAAATTTATGATGGAAATTTTTCCTATTTTAACATATCAGAGTGGTTAAATTTCAATACTTGGTTTATCCAGAAATAAGCGAGAATTTCTCGAACTTTACAATCTTTACAATTTTAACATTACATATAGACATACCACAGTAAAGAATTATATCTTGGACTAGATAAATGCACATATGCATGTCAAATTTAAACTTGATGGAACGATATATTCCATGAGAAAATCGCACGTTTTTTTCCCATGTAAGGGAAAAGGGGATGGTGCAATTATAACCCCTTAATTATAATTTAATTTCCTCTTTCCCTTTATCTAAATTTATGAACACCCCCTCATTAACTTTCTTACCTGCGCAATAAAATAATGCAGACGATTCCTCGCATTTGGAACGGGGGAAGAAATTCCATCAATCGACATCAACACCAACAAACACGCGAGCCCTCCCCCATCATTATCATCAGCATAATCGCAACAACACAGCGAAAACCGCAAAACAAAATTAAAAAACAGTGCTTTTTCTTCCTCCTTGGCCCCGTGTAGTTATTGTTAAAAGTTTCTTTTCCTAGTAAGGTTGCTGTATGCAGTTGTTGTAAATCTCAGTTGCCGGGCGTATCCTTTTCGTGGGCTGTTTGTCGTGCACGCATGTTTTGGGATATGTATGCATGGATGGATGGTCAGGCGACATTGCTGTCAATTGCAGTGGGTATAATGAAAGGGACCAATCAAGGCACTTGGATGATATTTTTAGAACATTTTTTTGAAAAATGTATTGAACCCTTCTAGCTCACCTAACACTACACTATATACTGCGATATTCCATGTCCGGACACTAGTGCTGTTATGAACCGAGTGAAAAGTTTTTAGGAAGTAGCACGGTTGAAATTTGTTAAGTGTAATAATGTTTTCTTTTTCTTTTGTTATTTTTTTCTGAAATGTATTCTGTTAGTTACTTAAGTTGTTAACCCTCTGACCGGAGCATCCGTCTCTCAGACGGGGATTATTTGCTTTGATGCCTGTAGATAACGCTGTGGTGTGATTTTTGGGGTGGGCTGCCTTGACATCTTTAGTTGGATTCTACCCAGTGAGAGAATCACGTGGTGGTACATGGCGATTTTTTTTCAACCCACGATATGCGCGATTTTTCTTATCTATCACCGTCTATCGGAATGGATATTTCTATAGTTTTATCGTGTTTGGTATTATTATTTTAAATTACTTTTACATGATTATAAATAATTTTTAATCAGCTTGTATAAAAATACTAGTCACAATTCTAGTGATAAAAATATATTGTTGTGCTTGATTTATCCCCACAAATCTTATTTGAACCATACTCAATTTTATGAGCTATAAGGACATTTAAAACAGTCCTTAAGGTAATAAAATTAAAAAAAAAAAAAATTACTTACCCGTCTGTCAGACGGATGCTCCTCAGTGCGGCAAAAAACTGATGTTCCGGCCAGAGGGTTAAGCTAGAGTTAGTAAAGCTAATGTCTTGCTGGCAAGCAGTATGAAAGTAAGTTTAATGAAATAATTAGCTTTGTACTGTATGCACTAATACCATGCTCACTAACCTATTTGTAATTGAAACGATACTCTTTCTATTAGTTACTTAAATTTTTAGGAACTTTAATTGATGGTTTTATCATTTGACCACCATCCAAATAAATTAGTTAGGGTCAATCGCCTTTACATCTACCCACTATATTCACCGCTAACTGAACCGGACTATGAAATGTGGAATTGAGTAACAGGTTTAGTGAAAGCAAACTGTCGGTTTTAACTGCATTTCGCTACTATTTTTTAATTTCACCATCTTTTTTTAATGCTACTTTTTCAACCTCATTGGTCAAAATAGACCCTGTGTCTGCCCTTATTGCGCAAGCGCAGTTAAATCTAACTCGGATTTGAATCCAGTCAAAATTAAAATTTCCTTACCTAACCTGCGGCGGTGAAATGAAACCCCGCTTTTGACTGCCGGTCTAGTAGGTAGAGAACACGGCGGTAAATGTTTACAGTGAAAGATGTTAATTCATTCAAAATCTCACTTATATGCGATATTCACGAATGTAGGCTGAAATATTATAAATTTCCTCAATTATGTGACAGATAATCTGTACAATAGTATTTAATGATTCAGAAATCATTATTTTTCGCAAAACATGATGCTAAAGTGAAAATGCAGGAGGAATATATGTTCCAATTTTAAATCTTGTATGGGCGTAATTTTACGATGTATCTGAATCTTTCTATTATGAATATTCCTGGTACACAAGTTTTCAAATACTATGAAGAATAAAATGAACCACTGGTGGAAATTTTAAAATATAAGTAATCTACAGCATTTGAATAAAAACTGTATTAAGATTACATTATTTGTTTCCTTATACAATATTTTAAATTGCATATTATTGATCAAACGTGTTATACATACGATAGATAAAAACTGTATAAAAGTTAGGGGGAAAAAAACCCAAAACTTTTAAGAAAATTAAGAATTCATTGTTAGCTTAACATTTAAAATTTTTTTTAACTATTGCATATTTATAATTAATACTTAACGTGTTCATATTTTATGTGCGCTTACTAATTTTAATTTGTTAATGCATATTTTTTGTATAGGAAAATACTTTAAAAAAATCCTTAATTGAAACATTTTTTTGAACGCGAAAAAAATTAACATTTTTACGTGGAAGTTTATAAAATAGCCAACAGAGAGAAATAAACATGTTAACGGTAAAAAAATTTTACACTCATTTCTACTTATAGAATACTATATTTTTTCTAAATTGAAGAGTTACGCTAAATTAAATCAGTTACATTCTTTGTTAAAATTATATTTGGAATATTTTTTAAGTTAATTATTCAACGTATTTGCTCATTAATTTATTTAATACTTTCAATTCATAATTACCCTTTCTTAAATATAAATTTTAATACTTATTATAAATAAAAAAAAGAGCACACTACAAACTTAAATGTTTATGTTTAATACGTATTTGATCTTTCTATTAAGAAAACTTAGTCCTAAGCATTGACATTTGCCATACCATTTCTAAATTACGACCTAATGTTTGCCTACACCTTATCAATTCGCAAATACCAAATTAGAGTACCAGAATATAATATTCAAAAGTATTTTACAGCTTCCGCTTCAAATTTACATTACAAATTCCATTTGAAGGAAAGTGTGCTGAAGTTAATCCATGGAAGCGGCCGTATCTTAAACCACTTTTGCTTCCGCCATACACCTCCTAGTCCGGTGTTATCTATTTATGAGAACAGTAATTAAACAATTATACACAAAATTTGAAATGCATCGTTTTACGGACTTAGGCAAACGTAATTAAACTCCGTGCCTTTTAATAAGACACACAATTTTCTAAAAAATGTCCCCAAATCAGGCCGACCCCCAACCACCCCTTCGACATACAAGCGATCACCCTTCCTTTGCCCCCCGCACACGTAAAATTAATTAAGCATATAAGTACGGATTAATCAACAATATTTAATTACCAAGTTTTATCCATAATGCCTATTATTTAATTTGTTAATTAGTTCCCCAGTTTGCATACACTAATGAAGGTAGCACTGAGCTCTTTCGCGTCTGTTTATCGATTAGCTTTTCCTAGTTCGGAATCTCTGTTTATATTGTCGCTACGGCATTAAAATTAAACATTAAACTTAATGAAATATCAAACAGGCTCTTGGAAAACCAGGGCAATAGAGTATTAATTACAACTTTTCGCTTCCCGTTTATCCGATACTCGGTAGTATTTTTAAGGGTTAATTTGTGCCCCCTTTTTTTTTTTCACCCCACATCCCCACTAACGAAAGGAAATAAAGTGTATTTTGATTTTATTGGTATGGGCCTAATTTCACAAAACGCTTCGGGGCATTCCGGGTTAAAAGTTGAGGAAATTTTATCGCCCGCAATTTGTTGGGGTAAAATGCGCGTGTGGTTATTTTTAATAAGGTCGTCGTGTCGCTTAATTGTCGACAGGGTTCGCTAATTTTTGGTCGTTTATTGGGCTTCATCGTCGTATTTTGCTTGACGTCTTCGAGGGAAGAGTCGCCACTGCGAGTTTTCAATGGGATGGCCCTGTTGGAGTGAAAAGTAACTGCCCACATATATCGGTTTCAAAGATGGGAGACCCAGTTATGTCTTCCAGTGATTTTATGTGAAGCGAGAGGTTAAAAATAACCATTCCATTGAACTCTTTTTTTTTCCCCATTTCATTTAAATATGAAGTACTTAAACCTGTTGGAAAGAAACAGTGACATAACTTATCACATTGATTCTTTAATAGTAAACTAATACAAATTTAGGTACCTTATAGTTGAAGAGACAAAATCTTGTTAGCTTTTAATAATTTCCTCTGTCATTTGACAGTTCTACTTATGTTTGATGGATAATTACATTTAAAACCGTATAACAGGGGGGGGGGGGGGGTTTTCGGGGTACGGGCTACTCCTAATTTTTTTAAGGTGTTGCGGTCCACCCATTGGCGTAGAAGTGGCTAAGAAAAATGTGTACAATATTTATTATAACTTAATAATAAATACGGAATGTGCATTTACCTACATAACTACAGTAAAATAAATTTATACTTTTAAGACAACGTGTAAATCGAACGGAAGGTACAAACACAATAATAATAGCCCAAAATTATTATGATTATAACTGATGCATTTGTTACGAAGCAATTCAAAATACATTAAAAAATAAAACATTTTCATTCAGAGTTAGTGCTCACAGTTATAATCAGTAGAAGACTTGATCTGTCAACCAATCTTGAATATTCTGGTATATATTTACTAACTGCTAATCTTCAGAGGGTCACCCCAAAATATCTTGGCGGTCCACCGCGATGGACCTAATATTCACCCTTGCTGTATAAGGAAATATGTTGTGTTTAGAATTTTTAGGACTTCCTCCTTTCTTCTTGAATATGTCCTGATTATTCGATTTTCAAATCTGTGCAGACTGTATTTCTCTTTTGAAACAGAAAGTTTCCCTTCCCATCGTTTTTTTTAGTTGGTGGGAGTGATTATTTACGGAAACAACATAAGGGCTATTGGCGACCGGCAAAGGACGAAGCCGACATCTGAGTTGGCACCCTACTTTCCTAACTTCCATAAAAAAAAAACCCCATAAAAATCAATGTTTACTAGTAAAATAAAATAATGGTAGTTTTATTCAATTTATTGTGCTAATTTCATTTCATGTATAGCTGTAGACGCATTTAATTTTAAAATCAGTTTAATGAGACCAATGTATCCTATCACATTTTCCAGCATTTTTTTAAAAGGAGAAGTGAGATTGCTTTTGAAATTCTCTCAAGTTAATGTCACATCTATATTCACTGTTGTTAATTTTCATGGAAGAAAAACTGTTCACAATATATGTCGACCCAAAAATAGAGAATATTTTCTATTTGGTTTTCTGACTGTTTTGGTGGGCAGTAAAACTTAACGGATCACACAATTTGCCAACCCTGGTCTAAGCTATATTACCTTTCTAAAAACGGGGCTTAACCCTTTATCTACCGCATTATGATTTACTGCAGTGTTTTTCATGCAATACTTTTTTTTTGTTTTTGAATTACTACATTGAAAATTAAGAGATATACATCAACAAAATACTCAACTTTGGGAAATTTGAGATTAATTGAGAGAGCTAATTAATTAAAGATATTCAACTGTAAAATTAATTACAATAATTATTAACATTTTTCACGTAAAATAAATAGTCAAATCGTTTTCTAAGGTCTTTATTAACGTACAAAAAATAAGACACTTACCTTTTATTCACTATTTTTTCGGAATAAAAAGGATAATCGCGATCCGCTGAAAACGCTATTCCTGCTATAAAACTATTCGATTTCCCCGCTAAAATAGTCCATCATAGAACCCGTATTGCCATATATCTTGGAAGAGTGAATTGAAAAGAATATTCCTGCTAAATATAGTCAGGGTATTCGTAAAAATGGTTATTCTATGTAATTTTAAAGTGAGGGGTACTTATAAGTACCGTCGGTAGATAAAGGGTTAAATGTAGTTTTTATTTTAAAAATCTAAAACTGCAATAAAGGATTGGTAAACAAATTCCCTTTTACGTGTTTTTAAATCTCTTTATTTTCTTTTAAATATCACAATATATGAACCACAAAATTCAATTCTTCAATAACCTACATAAATCAGCATTTTTTTTTTAAATACCGAACTAATTGCTTTTGACACACTTCTATTACATCTTTCAAAACTCTGTCGAGAAATTTGTTATTGAATCCTTAACTTATGTTTCGAGGTCACGATACCTTTTCAAATGTGCTGAAATTTCAACCTTTTTTTATTAATACCCTTCGAGCCTTCACCAACCTTACACTACAAAACTCCTTAAAACACAAACGATAATGACACGCCAGATCTTCGGGATGAAAGCCCCGAGAGGAAACATAAGAGAATGGAAATACGCCTGCTCCTCCCCTTATAATTCACCCAAGAAGGGAGAGAGAGAGAGAGTGAGCAGGAGCGGAGGGAGGAGACCCCTGAAAAGAATCCCACACGACGTGCAAATCAGTGCTTTATCACTCCCGGAGCCAGCGAACGGAAAAACAAATTATTGCGATTAAGTAGAAAGAATTAAAAGCACTGCTAATAATCGGAACCTACAGCACACTGGAAGTGCCCAAGGAACGTTCGAAAAAATAAAATCAAGTGGTAGTAGTAAAAGGAGGGTTCTGACACAGGGGGAGCGCCTGAGAATCGTCCTTGAAAAGAACCCACCGTGCGCTTACTACACAAAAGAAAACGCTGGGCTCAGCAGTCGAACGATTTGTCAAGAATGCTGCATCTTATACCCCCGAATGATGCTTGTGAGGCGGAATGGAAAATAAAATGGCAACGCGGAAAATAAAGATTAAAAAGAAAAGGAGGTAGTAGAGAAGGAGGAAAAAAATTCGTTTTTGAGGGTGCGATAAGCCAGCGTAGGGGTGGTCTCACACACATGATACTCGTGCTTGACCCATTGTTTTGGGGGTGCCGAAGATAAGGTGAAGTGATTTGTGGTAAGAAACTGGGAAATTGGAATAGTTTTGTGTGATGTCAGGCGTAGTGGAATTTTATGAATGGTTTTCTCTTTTGTGGGGGAGAGTAATAATGTTGGTGGTTTAATCCTTCCACACTTTGAATGCTAGGTGATTAATATATATATTTAGAAGATAGGTGAATAAGTTCGTTATTTTTGATTTTTTTAATGTAAAATAATAATAATTAAGAAATTAAATAATTATTTTATATTATTTAATGTTCCATCACAGAAGAGTAAAGTCCATCTGTGTCTCAATTTTATGTATTTTGTACTGTTTTTAAAGTGTCCACGGTAGTCTACTGGTTATTGTCACGAGTTCTTGGCCAGTGTGGCGTGTGTTCAACCCAAGTTCCCTTAAAGACCCATCGTGTAGAGCAGTGGTCCCACCCCTCAGGCCGTGGACCGGTACCAGTTCGTGGATCAAATGGTACCGGGCCGCCCAAGAAACATTAAATTATTTTCATTTTATTTACTGTGCCATATTTCTTTCGGGTTTGTTGGATTTTCCATGGAAACCAATTTATATTCCATGTTCAATCACTTTATATCCCACGTTCAATCACTTTATATTCATTTTATGCTGTATTTTATTCTGACGGCATATTTAAATACAATTGTTAAAATTATATTAAATCAAATCAAAAAAAAAAAAAAAACCCCCCCCCCCCCCCCCCAGCGGGTCACAGTAAAATTATCAACTGTTGACCGGTCCGTGATGATAAAAAGATTGAGAAGTACTGGACTGGTGTAGAGTGGCTGATGCAGGTTAAGGGGACATGGTACGATTTAAGCAAAAATTTTTAATTTAAGGATTTTTAAAATTTTTTTTTTGTTGCCTCCTATGTATGTATACTATGTTAAGCAGATTTTTGTGCTCAAAATTTCATAAAAAGCTAGCCATGTAATTATTTAAGGAAAAAAAATTTGTGAAGTGATTTTAAAATGCTACTCCTTCTACAAAAATTTACGTACATGCATGAAATTAGATTTACAAATACGTCAAACTATGTATAATAAAAGTTGGTATGGGTTTTGCGTTAGCATGATTGGTATTCATACAATACTTCTTTTTATGAATGTTTATTGAAAATTCCTTAAAAAATGTATAAATTCTGAGTTCAATTATTTTAAAAAAAATAAATACTGCTTTGATTCAAAAACGCAACCAACTTTTGTT
>BMAV01019022.1:1068787-1085708 GCA_019973955.1 Trichonephila inaurata madagascariensis
ATTAAAATATCTCATTAAATAGAGAAAACAATCTTTGGAATAATCCGCATTACTCAGGGTTGGATGGTTAGATGAATAAATTTATTTTAAATTTTCTTTCTGTTTTTCTCATTTGTTATTTTTCTATATCGATATGTATTTTTTGTTCCCTCGTCTTGATAATTTTTATGTAGAGCTTCCAAACATTGTCTGTCTGGAGCTATAGGATACTTTTTGGGGCAAAGTGGTGCACATTTTTGCCTGCACTATTAAGGGACCCTTGAACGGACATTTCATCTCGTAGTTTGAAGATGCTGCATTGACTATTGAAATATCTGTATAAGTATTACTGTTCACAAATACAACGATGTTATAAAAAAAATTTTAAACTATTCATATGTTTTTCTTTTTCATTACTATCGACTATTTCTATTAGATGAATTAATAGGTACTTTTTTACGAAATAAAGCTATTGAAATGATATGTGAATATAATTTGTTAAAAAAAAATATTTCCCTCTCCCTGAAGTTAAGTGAACTGCGCAAGAAACTATATGCGAATTAATTTATTGTGAAACATGAAATTTTCCTGAAACTATTTTACAGTATTTGGTGAATAAATTACAATTACGAATTTCTTTAATGAACTTAAAGGGAAAAAAATGAAAACCCTTTCTAAATCAATGTATGTAAAAGGCAGTGGCGTACACAAAAGGGAAAGAGATCCATGAGGTCTGGACCTCCCACCAATTGTTCTTGATTATTTTGATTGATTATAATCCTATGTATATTGTACGTGATACGAGAATGGGGTGGACTTTCGACCTTCGACTCCTCGAAAAATTCCTTTGCGCGACTATGTATATATATATATATATATATACCTAAAAATATACTATGTTGTTTCAATCAAGTCAGTGCTTATATTTACGTATGATGCAATTCAATTTCTATAGTTGAATATTGTGCGAAGTGAATGATGACAATTCTAATGGAAATTGTTAGTTAATGTTTGATATTGTTTTTAATTATCGATCTGCGCATGTATGATTCTGAAGAGAGAGGGAGAAATGGATTTAAAATAACTTTCATTGCAATTTTCCAAGATGTATTATAATAAATATGAATCACATATATATGTAATATGTGCCATTTAATTGAAAATCTTTACTCTTTGTAATAAATGTAATTTGAGTTTAAATTTCTCCTCAAATTTTCTTGCGAATGTGATAGAAAAATTGTTTAACGTAATTAGATTATTTTTGCTGAAATAAAGCACTTTATAAAAGGTTTAAGTTCGTATCAAAAATGAAGACCTTCCCCACCCCACCCCCTTCCCTTTCTAAAAAATTGTATATATATATGAAAAAATTTCAAAACGTTCCAAAGTTTTTGCAATAATTATTACTTTTGTTTTGGTTTTTTATTTCAATTAAATGTATAATTTCAGTAATACTTATTTTTTTTTTTATTTTAATTTGTAGCTGAACTTCATTATCTTTAGATACAAATAATCTATAAAGTAACTCTTCCATTATTTTCTTTTCATTTGGGTTGTATTACATAAGTTATTGCATTATTTATTAAATAATCAAAATGATTTTTTTGCGATATTAAAACAGTTTAAAATGTAAGACAATCAACTGTTACTTAGTTTTCTTGTGCCATACGCCACTTTTGATCTGTCCGGCAAACTGTACATACCTATGCGAAGAGTTTCATTATTATTGAATCCTTTTAATTGTCCAATGGAAATTGCTTATTTAATGCAGTCATCTGGAAGGAAGGAAGAAATTTATTCTATAAGTTTCTTTGCTCGAATATTCGATGCCCCAATCTTTTATTAAATTTTAGTTTTGATGGCTGTGTAAATAAATTTTTTTTCGCTTTTAACTTTATTGTTCTTTCGTTTATTATTTTTTTCTTTTATGTTTTGAATTGGATACAGAAGTTTTAGGTTGGAAATATAAAAATGCATCTGTTTTTTTTTTTATTATTGATGATTACGTTTTTTGGGGGCCTTTGAAATTATTTTTATAATGACGATATTGTTTATCTTGTTGGATGATAAGTTTTTTTTAATGCAGTCGTCATATTTATTTGATTTCTTTCATTTTTTTTTTGTTCTTTGCTTAGATTTAGGGACGTTTTTTTCATCGTTTTCCCTTTTCGTAGCTTTTAAAAGTTTTTTTTTCTCCCTCTTCATCATATTTGCATTTCAGAACCCTAGAGGGGTTACTGATGAGAAGCGATTTTTTTTAAGACAATTTACTGATCTTGTTTATTGAGTTAAAAAGAAACACGTTTTGAGTGTTGTGTTGATGTAAACATCTCATGACGCTGTATGGCATGAAATTCCCCCCCCCCCCCTGCTCTCGCGTTCCCCTGTCTTTTTAAACAAAGGACTTACAAAATAGAACCTTAAAGAGGAGAAAAAAAATCTTGTGTATTTCGCTTTCATTAATATGGTAATATGTATTGAAAACCCATAGTAAAAGAAGTGAAAGATTATTATAAAAGATGCTTTTTTTTATAAGTCTTTGCATTTTTATTCCGATAATTGTGTTTCGAGAACACAATGAGGATTGAATTGCAAACAGATACCAAACAATGAATTAATGCTTTTTTTTTCAGTATTTAATTTTTTCCGTCATTGCGCGTGTGTGTTTTTGTTTAGTTAGTATGTGTTTAAGGAAAAATTTAACAGTGCTTGAATTATAAAAAGAGTATAATTTGAATAATATGATGTAAACGCATACGTGCCGTGGGATTATGAAAGAAATGTAGATTTTTATAGCTTGTAAACGAAATACTTTTTTTGTGTGTGTGTGTATGGGGTGAAAGAGAAGATAATAATGAACAAGTTTATTGATTTATGAATAACAGTTGAAAAAAAAAGGCCACCTCTTTCTTTTATTTGTGATTCATGCATTTTTTTTATGTACAGATTACGTAAATAATTTTTTTATCGTAAATTTTTGTAGAAAAAGAGGTTTCCAGTTTGCGCTCAGACTGTGGATTTCAGATGCTACCTATTACAACTCAGTATCTAAACAATTCGATTTTTGTTGATTATTATTCAATATACCGTATATTTGCAAACATAAGCGTTTTTGTAAAGTGTTTTTTTTCTTCAAAAAATTACCAGAGTTCGAAACTAATTTATAAGCCGAATTCACAGTAATTTTTAAAAATGTCGCTCTACAAGGGCAAAAATACTGTCAAACGGTGCAATACTTTCCAATCAAACTGCTGTAAAATAAAACGCTAGACGCCAACAGTGAAAGTTTTATTTTTGTTAGCCCTCTCTGAACTATATAAAAACTCATTTATTTCACTCATTTATTGTATATTCTCTGTGGTAGTTAGACTTTCTGTGCCATTTTTTTTTTTTTTTTTATGGAATTTTTTGTCTGTTAGGAAAATGAGCAAGGACAAAAAATTCCATATAGAACACATGATCGTCTATCTGTCTTATTCCCTGGTGGAAAAACTCGGCGTATGCTGATAATATGCATTAAAATATTCCAATGAGTGAATGTTAATTTTACGGACTATTCAAAAACTTGAATTCAGTCACTAATTTTAAAGAATTTGTGTGACACTCTTGTTTATGTTTCTATTAGATTAGAAGTTTTATTTAAAACACACACAAAAATAAATAAATAAATAAAACTTCTAAAAATTAAAAGATTAAAATTGCTTGCGCATGGTTAACGGAAAGTATATTTAGAAAAAAGTTTTCTTTTTCCTATTTGTATACAAGCTGACCCATTTACTTTAATGTTAAGAAGTTCAAATTTTTTTTATCTTATATATGGTAGGTATTTTAGTTAAGGGTATATTAAAGGGTTATAATCCCCCATTCTTTTTAAAAATTTTACATTATTTTTAACAGCTGATGTTCTTCTAAGATAACTTTAATGATATTAATATCTGATATTTGAAAGGAAGGATTTTGAAGGATTTTTAGCTGAGTGGTTGTGTATCGCTCTTTTACGCCACTCGTCCCGTGTTCAAATCCCGGGGTGGGGAAGGCTGACTTAGCCTTTCATCCCTTTAGTGGGTTGATAAATTAGTTCCAAGCTTACTTAAGAACAGAACACTGGGGGTTTCGAGTCAGACTGACCACTTGACCGAGACATCTGCACATGCACCCTAGCGCCTAATGTCACGTAAACTGAGATAGGCACTGTAGGCCTTGGGCCTCATGGGCTGTGGCGCTACTGAGTTCAGTAAAGAAGCATCTTATCGTAATTTTTTCTGCTTAATCTATAATATAAAATTACAAACTGTAAAATTTTTCACATACGTCGACTCCGTATCTGTTTTTTATCAAATATTCACAATTGCAATCGTTAAAATTGTGCTAAAAATTTATTATGTTAATTTTTATACATTTAAAATGATTTAATAATTTATATTAATCGGAAAGTTAAAAGAAATTAGATGTATATTTTTTTCATAATTGATATATATCCCAATATCTTATGCAATTAAACCGAGTCGTTTTGGCAGTGGAGTGTTCTTATATTTTGGTTATAAATATAGGTTACTCTTTTAATTAAAGATCTCTTGCTTACAGTTGAAAGTACACTCTTTTTTTCCCCTCAGTACTACACGCAGGGAAAAAAAATATTCTGAATAGTAATTCCTACCTAAATCTACGGGGGGTGGTGATAAATGCAATCCCAGTGTCGACTTGGCACCGGCTTTACCTTTGTAATAAATGGTTCCGATTGGAGAGTACCGTAGTAAAAAAGAGTGGAACAAAAAAAATTAAAAATGCAATGCGGATAGTCCCCGTATACTTTTTATATTTCTTTTAGCGGTGTTCCCCTTCATTATGATCATCCCAGATCCCCAGCCCCCTATCAAATTTAGCCAAATGCACTCATTTGGCTTCTTTCTCTACCACGACAGTTACGGTTAAAGTCGCAGCTTTTTCTGCCCCGTCTGCTGCTGGATTCTCTCTCTCCTTTCCACAGACAGATTTTTTTTCTAACCCCTTTTTAACGAACCCACTCTTTTCTCCATCGTCTTTGCAATCCTGTGAGGGGGCGACTGTGATCTACCGTTTATTAAATTTAGGTCTCAATTCGCGTACGAGAACTTGGTACTTGAACTCATCGGAATCTCACGAGATTGATACATCCATTAGTTTGGTTTTGTATGGTTTACAAGTTAAATTGTTTTTACTAGGCATGTGAATATTTTTTTAAATAATTTTCGATGCAAGGTTATTCGATTAGGCTTGTTCTAACAAAAAATGTGTCCTAAATACCTACCTACGCATTATTCTGTAAATACCAATTACATCTGCTGAAAGTCCATTAGAAGTCAATTGGACTTTTTGTTGATACTTTGAAAATATACAGTAGGTGTATGTCGTCGAAATGAAACTAATATTAGGTTTCTAGAACTTTTTATCACCGATTTTAAAGAAAACAATTTGCGGGCCTAAAGAATAATTTTTTTAAAGTAATAAAAGGGCGATACATTTTACGAATTATTTCTTTTTGAATGTATGAATACAATTAATCATGCTATTCAACCATAATGTATTTCGCACGAATTTATTTTCTTTCCTTACCGTATTTTACCATTGTTAACTGAAATTATTTTGCTTGTATTTTAATTTTCGCGGTTCATGTTAAGTTCTGGTTTTAATAATCCAAAAATAATTAAATTCTTTTTTTGGTTTATTAAGATCATTCAATGCAAATATGGATTTTATGTTTTAATTTCGTACTAGAAGAAATACTGATCTCTTTCTATCATTATCTCTCTCACTATATATATGTCGCAGGAAAATGATGAAACTAGCGATTTTCATTGTCTCTAAGGGAAAAGATTAATTCACGCAAGATGTTAAAATAACGTCTGAGGTCATTTCCCTGATGTAAGTAAGGGATTTGATCAAATCCCCTAACTGTTTTAGTGAAATGATGAAATGAACAAATCAGCATTTGTACAGCTAGCTCTGTTTTCGCATGTTACCACTTCCCTTTTACCTCCCCCCTCTCCTCGTCCGTGCCAGGCAGCGCCGGGCTTCTGACGTGACGCACCAAAACAAAATGATTTAAATGTCATTTTTTAGTTTTATTTAGTTATATTGTTTGCATTATTATCTTTCGATTGATATATGACTTTTGTATGCCTGAAAATTAGAAACTGGATAAAACTTAAATTGAAAAACGTAAGCTAACAAATTAGGAAATTCGACCACGCCTTTATAGATAAAAAAAAGCTTTTTGATAATAAAAAAAAGCTATTTTAATAAGAGAAATAATAATTTTAAAAAAAAGGTGATACAAATAAAGAAAGATATTTCTGAAGTACTACATTAATGTATAATTTTTTTTAAAAAAATGTTTGCAATTCTACTACAAATATCCTTTTTTTTTTAAGAAAAAAAAAGTACCAGCTTTATTATCTGATTATTTTGTTAATTAATTTTGAATAAGTAATTTGTAATTCAATGATTATTGTTGTATTAATTACTCTACTTTTAATAATGCACCATATTTGTTAAATAAACACTTTTAAACTCTTAACAATATTATTTCATCATTTCACTGAAACAGGTTAGGGATTTGATCAAATCACTTACTTTTCTTAGGGAAATCACCGTACAGAGTTATTATTTTAACATCTTGCGTGAATTGATCATCTACCTTAGGGATTTGATGGAATCCCTAATTTAATAATTTCCCTGCGATATATATGTATATCACTATATCATTCTCTGTCACTATCTCTCATTATCTATCGCTCTCTTCTCACTCTTTTCTGACACTCTCTCTCTCTTACCCTCTCCGTCTTACTTTTTCTTTCACACTTCTCTATCTCTCACACACTCTCTCTCTCTCTATCTTTCAATTTCTCTCACGCTCTATTTCTATGTATATACATCGTTTTAATATTCTGAATTTTACAATATTGACTTTTAAATATTTAATTCACAAGTATTTTTCTATATCCTCAATGGAGTATTAGTGTAAGATTAAAAGTTATAGAGAATTTCGTCTAATATATGGACTCCCTAATATGCAAGTACTTGTTAATTGTGTATATACACAAAAACATACACATGTATATCTATTCGTTATATATCTTCAAACAAGCGATATATTTTTGTGAGAATATGTGAAAAATTATTATTGGTTTTGTTTGTATAAAATTAAAAGAAACTGCACTGAAAACACATTCCAGTAGCTGTTTCATATCGTTGAATTCATGCATAAATTTATTTTATTTTAGTACAATTATAATGGATTTGGATAATCGAGTTAAGAATCTCGTTGAAACTCTTTTCAGTTCAAGTGTGTAATTATTTTTGTTTATGCTATTTTCTATTTAATAATGTCTTGTTGTTCGTGTCAAACTATTGTGATAATAGTTTTTAAAAGATATATTTAAGTTATGTCATTGTGAAATCCATATTGAACTATGTTTCGTTACATCAGTAACAAAAAAACTCAATTAAGTAGATTATAAAGAGAAAATATACCATCATTAAAACGGAAAAATCATTTATTCATAATAGAAAAATCTCTCTTTTTTTTTTTAATCATGCCAGCGGTGTCAGGTAGCTCCGAAAGAGGGAATCCTCGACAAACAATCTTTATGTACCTTATTACCGAAATGCATTCTTAACGAACGAGTTTTAAAATTTAAATTGAAAATTATCTACATTGAATCTTTAATTATCGGATAATTAATTCCTGATTAATATTAAAAAAAAGGAGGAGGTGGAGAAGTCATCTTCATCTATACATTTCTCGAGACTTTGTACGTACGACTCTTTCATCGTTCCAACATACCTGACCGTCCAGGCCCTTTCACCTAGAACTCTCCTTTTTTTCTCCTCTCCTACCTTTTTTCTCTCTCCTCACTGACTCCCTTTTAAATCTCCGGGGCCACCCCCATTGACTGCCCCCTCTTTTAAAGGGGCTCAACGGGGCGTGAAATTGCGTCGTTTGCATAATGAAGGGCGTCTCTTCATCTACGCTCCCCTCCTCCTCACCCTCTCCCCCGCTCTCTTTTTTAAATCTTTTTTTAAGGTACCCCGACACCCTAGCCTTTACAAAATGCTAACTCAGCTACTTTGGATGGTGCCTCCTCCCCCCACCCAAAATACTTGATCTTATTTTTTTTTATTACAATGAGGGTGATAGTTTTTCCCCCGCTACCTTTTTTTTCCCTTTCTCCCTTGCCTATCTTCTCTCTTGTCTCTAGAAAGGGGACAGTGACAAAAGCTATCCCAAGGTGTCATTTATTAAGTAGGAGTTATATTTTCTTTTTTTTATTATATAATTTTTTTTCTTTATCGAAGTTGTTATTATATAATATGTTTCTTCTAAACGTTTCGTGGTTGCTGGTCGATGTGTTGACGTCGATGTAACCTTCTAATTCCCTGCAGGGGGGAAGGGAAGGATATAAATGAAGGTTTTTTGGCACTTTTAGATGACAAAACGTCCGGTTTAATTTATGCGATGGTAGTTAATGGAAAGGACATTTGTCCGCATTTAAGCCATTTTTCTAGTTTTCACTTTAATAATGTGTCATTTTATTGGCATCGTGCATGCGAAATCGATGGGGGTGTAAGTGGGGTACTTTTTTTTTTCTTTTTTTTTGTGCCTGATAAAGAGTAAGCAAAAAATTATAAGCATCATATTTTAAAATTATAAACTGAATCAAAAGAATGCTGAAATATTTTATCAGGTTATTAAATGTATTTTGAAATTTACATACGTACGTAAAAATATTCATCTATCTGGTAATTTTAAATAATTAAAAAAATAAAAAAATAAATGTATAATTTTACCTTTAGATTTCTTCATTATGTTTTAACCTCTTATTTGCCGATTAAAAGTTACGCGATTCCCTCACCAGTGCCACCATTTTTCCTATAGGCACGCAATGCGGTGTGTAGGGGGAGGGGGTGGAAGAAAAGACACAAATAAGAGCAAATTTTTCTCGGAAATAAGTAAATTCTTCGCAAACATTATCAAGGTAATTTTATTGCATTCCAAAGCCTTCGGGATAATTTTCTGATAGCAACGCAAAGAAAAGAATCGTATTTCGGAAAGACGTATATATACGTCCGGGTCACTGAACGCACCAGTTGAGTGAGATATATATATACTCTGGCGTCAGTTAAGAGGTTAATTAAATGTTATTTGAGACTAAATAATTGCCATGAATGAAATGAAAATTAGTGATAGTTAATACAGTTGGATCTATCTCTATTTGACAAAGTCGCTAAATCTCGAAAAAAAGTAGAGATTCATTTTACAGTGCACACTTCTTTCTTGGTTCCTGAAGACAACTCAGAAAATGAAGAAATGCGCCAACCTCTAAAGGCTCGTAAAATGGAGGTTCAACTGTATTTCCATACCGGATTTTCTTAAAATGTCATTATTGGAACTGTATATAAGTTGATTCACTCACACAAAAGATTTGCGTAACATAGACAATATGCATTATTGCTCTGAGTTATGGCCAGATGCTGAGATTGAAATCATACTAACTTTTGAGAATTTTTAATCCAAAACAGATAAAAGGTGCACCAGTTCTTGCTGCACAACGGTTTTAATATTGAATTAGAATACATAAATCCTCTACACATCGGTTAAGAGTTCGTGATCACCAAATTGGTGGACCATGAAAAATTTTCGATAGTTTGCTGAAAAGCAGGAAAATTATTTATATATTTTTTAGTAAAGTTTGTTTCAAAAACGAGTAACAAAAAGTATTATAAAAAATATGGTTTTTACTGTAAAAAAATTTAGATAACACTTTTAGCGAAATTCCTTCCAAGTTGGAGACTTTTTAGCAACTTTTGCCGGTAGCGACAATAAGAGTTGGCAGTATAACACTTTGGTTTGTTGATATCACTTTGCGTTTCCGCTTTGTTCTTGCTTTCCGTTAAGTTCCTTTTTAGTGATATGCAAATGTAAATAGTGACGCAACTAAGTGACAATATAGTTATAGTGAATCATTGTATTAGTGGTCTACCAAATATAAAATTATGCGTTTATTAGTTCATAGAGCAATGTCTGGAGCTGGCTATCTTGGCTTCATCCACCTTATAAAATGTATTTTTAACCGTTAAAATTACATTATGTAATATTAAGTCGTTTTAAAATATATTTTTAATATCTCAAAATAATGTAATCTTTTAGTATGGTTTTAGTTTCTACTTCTACATTCGATTAATAATTTATTATGTAAGCGTAATTTTTATCATTATTCTACATTACTAATATTTTTAGTGTGCTATTCTATAGCTCTTTGAAATTTCTTATTCTGCCCTGCATTTTCTTTATTCTCATTCCTTATTCTGCCCTACATTTTCCTTATTATTCCTTATTCTGCTCTCAATTTCTAATAACTCATCTATCATTCTTTTATACCATTTTCATTTGATAAATTTAAAGGAAAGGTCAGGAAAATGATCATGTTTAACCTACTGTATATATAAATCGAGACTGAAATTTCAGGATTCATTATACATATCCGTTACAATACATACATTTTTAATAAACTTTCTCACTCCGTTGAATAATGGTTTTAATTATACTCTTTTCTTATTAAATGTTATATTGTTAAACATCATATATATAAGCTAAATGTATAGTATGTGCTCTCACTTTTACTGGAACTTTTAAATTGTAATTCAATAAATTTCTTTCGTTCTTTAATAAAAAAAAACTCCGCAATTATTTTCGTTTAGTTTTTAAAACACAAAATATATTTGAAAATTAATTTTTCTGTTGCAGTATAATATTTTTCCGTCATAAGTTTGAGAAAGGTGCACCTTTTTAATTTATTTATGAAAATAATTTCATTTTCAGTGTTTCCTCATAATCTAATAAAAATCAAGCCGCATTTTTTACTTTGTTTGCTGTAAGGAATATTTTTGTAAAATCAAAACAATTCTTTTCGCTTTCTTTATTCTGATTTTTTTTACGACTCAATTTATTTCTATTATCACTATAATTTTAAAGATATAATGATACATGTGTAAGTGCTGAATACACTCACAATGTGATTTATTAAAATTCACAATTTCTTATCTTTAGATTGAAAAGTAAAAATACTTACGGAAAATGTCACTTCAAAATCGGTGCAAAATTTTCAATTCCTAGATCATATGACCATTATTTTAAAAGTTATTTTGATGATTGCGTTTCCATGACAACGCATTGAAAAACACGAAAATGATTGAATAAATTCAATTGTTGCCTAATTAGTTTGAGAAAACTATTCTAGTAGGAATAACGATGAATTTTTGTTTAAAACAGCATTCTTAAAAATAATCTGATGTGCTAATAATTATTTTTTAGTATATAGATAAGTATCCTATGCTTTTATTTTATTTTCATCAATTGTATAAGCTGCATAATTACGGATAATATTTTCAACGTAAATTAAATCGCTGACACAAATAATACTTAAAACCAAAATAAAGTTTCATAAGCTTTAAAAAAACCGTCATTTTTACTGAAAGCTTTACGCACAGCTTTCCACACAGTCGGAAAGAGGGAGGAAAAAAGGGAAAGAAAGACGGGTGACAGATCTAAACTTGCTCTTTTTTTCCCTCCGTCGATTCGTCCTGGAAAATTATGGAACCGAAAGGGTTATTGCGTCATGCCCCATAAGTGGAGAAAGAAAAGTCCGGGAAGAAAGTAAAATATGAAAATCCTGGAAAAGTTCACGTAAAATCGGGTTTTGATCCCCGACTCGAAGGCGGAAGGGATACGGCGTTATCGTTATGGGCTCCCGCGACGGACCCTTCCCAGCGCGCATGGGTGCGATTCCATTCTTCCAATTTCGTTTTTTCCTATCCCACCCTCCTGTCCCCTTCACCCTCTTAGAATCTTTCGAAAGGGGTGATGAATGTGTGGCATTAAGATCGCGTCGTTTGGCTTCTCCGGAATTTTCCAGAGTCCGATTTTAAGTGGAAGCGATTTTAATATTCAAACGCTTCGGTTAGAAGAAGATTTGATTCCCCGACCCCTTTTTTCCTGACATTGCCTCTCACATATTGGAGTCATTAGGTATTACATTTGGTTCTTTTTTTTTGTATGTATATATATATGCAAGGGTTTCCTAACTTCCCGTCCACCCTTCACACTCCCGTCTTTTGTTAGCAGAATTTATTTGCCTACTGTTTCGCTGCCATCATTCAAAGCGACTAGTGAGACGAACTAAGGAGAACGAAATAGAATTTTCTTGAATTTGTCCTTTTTCGGAATTTTTTTCCCCTCTTTCTCCTTTGATGTTTTTGTTATTTCGGGAATAAGTTTGTTATCTTCTTCTTTCGCTCAACTCCGTTTATTTCTTATTTCAGCTATTTGTCTCGGTAGTTTTGTCGCTTCGCTGTTAAGATGCGACGCAGTCGAAGCCGTTTTGGGCTCGGGGAGGTGTTATAACCCCGAAATGAGTAGGGCTTTTGTCTCCCTCAAGTCATTGCCTGACTTCAAAAACTTATTTGTCAAAACTGTGTGATAAATAATGGTGCAAGTATTTAAATGCAGCCAGTCATCTTAAAAAATGGTTTTAAAAATAAAAAGAAAAATCGCGTTTTGCTGTGTTTGAAAAACTTAAAATTTAGATCGCGCATAACGTAATGTTTGGTACTTACATGAATCCATTCCACATTTTATATCTTTTCCCCTTATTTTTCCCTTTCTCGTCGATTTTGGGAGATTTGAGCATCACAATTTATTTACTCTTTTATGTTGAAACCAATTTGTTGCATATGTTTACTTAAATTGAATCATTTAGTTTCATACGCATTTTAAATTTTCCGTTTCTGAGTTTCTTTATTGCTCATTTAAAAGAAATGCAGTTTCAGTATCCATTTTTATTGAAAATAAATAAAAATAATAAATTATATAAAGCACGATACAATGTCAAACTAAATCTCCCCCCTCCCTTTCGCATGCAATCCTCTGATACATTTTTATTAAAAAAAACTTACAACTTCATCTAAGTGAAAGTATGTATACATATATATTACCTTATGACATTTTTTCTCCTTCAAACCAGTAGTGTCGAACCATTTTGTAAAGGAAGTAAAAATTATTAACATGAGTGATTGTGTAATATCAAATTAAGTACATAAAATTTAATGCTGAATGTGAGGTTCCATTCATTTATATTACTGGCGTCAGTTTTACTTTCATATGTTTTATAAAATGTATTTTGGCAACGGAAGAATATATAAAACGCCATGCCGAAGTGAACACACTGTATAACTATATTGTCTTTAGATATTCTAAAATGTTACTTGTTATAATTTATTTTTCCGCAAATAATCAACTCTTAACTTCTATATTATATGCACCTGTATGAAAAAAAAATGAGTGAAAATTTTGAAATAAGGAATATTTTATTAAAAATCTAATGTAAGTTATTTTTAACTTAAAATCATTGATACAAATAAACACTTTGAAAAATATGCGAATTCTAAATATTATTAAATTTTGTATGCTATTCTAATATTATTCTTGCATGAAGATGGTTTATGATGAAGAATTTTTAAACTCTAATTATTGAACAACTGTGCTTACTTTTTTTTGTGATTAAGGTTGGAAAAAAATTGTATTCTATTTTTTGTGTATTGATGCACAGTAAAATCTTCTCCGAAGAATTTTCTTTTACTGTTGTTAATAGCGTGTATTTTTTCACGTTTTTATAAATTAAAAAAAGAATGCTACTTTAAATATCTGTATTAATATGTTTCTTTTTTCTCCCTTTAGGTACGTCTCATCATGATTTGTTGAATTTTTTTTTCTTGACATTAGGTGGGTTTCAATTCTTTCAGCATTTATTATTGTGTTTTTAATATTAATATTAAAAATCGATTTAAAGAGTTGTTTGTCTTTTCAAGTTTTTTGTTCATATATAGTTTAAATCTGCTATGGTAAATATTGTAGCATTGACATTTTATTATAACATGGAAAAAATATTGAAAATCAAAGTTATAAAGAAAAATATCTGCTAAATATTCATTAAACTGTTTAAATATTTGTAGTGATTTGTAAATTTAATCAATTTACTGTCATAAAAGTTATTTTTTTTTATTATTATTTTATATTTTTGGCAAAATATTCATCAAATTTGATGATAATATTCTATTCGTGATTTGTACTCTTCAGACTAATTCAGAGTATTTTCTTATTGCTTTAAGAGTAAATTAGTTTTTTTTTTTGAAAAAGCATTTTTTTTTTTAATATTGCCTACTTATAGATTTAAAAAAGGCTATAAAAAATTAGAATTAATGAATTTTGAAATTTTTTTAGTTTTTGTTACTATGAGAAATGAAAATGAGTTTCAATTTACTCGCAATAAATTAACGTTTTCAAAATTTTAAAATTATGAGATATTGTGTAGGTATCTGAATATGGGTTACTCTTAAATTTTTCGTTATTCGTTGGAATTTTGTTCTTCGTTATTTAATTTCTGTCGCAAATAGATTTTATATTTTATTTAGCTTTGCATTTATTGTTAATTGAACTTTTTATTCTGAGCTTTTTAAAAATATCACGGTCGCTTTCTCCGCTATCTCATTTTTTCATTTTGGAGAAATTACTGACTTAAAATCATGAAATATATGGATCATATTTTTTCAGAATATTTTTATATTATATATATTTTACATATAAATTACTGAATATTAAAGTTATAATAACAAACACATAGTTACTCAATTCTAACAATAGAAATATCTATACAAAAAAAAAAAAGGATTTTTTTATAAGTTTAATGAATTTCTTGAAATAGTGATTTCAAAACGCTGTACTATGATTTATATTCTGATTAAAAGGATAATTTTGTGTTTTTCATTTTGTTCATTAGTGGCGTTTTACTGTACAACTATTTGAATGGAAAACATTCCACTCATTTTGCCTAGTAGGCAACAATTTCACCCTCAGGTAACATGTTTGAAAATTACAAGGTTTTTTTCCCTCTTATTTCTGCCTATTTACGGGGTTTTAAGTTTAAAATAAATTTTTAAAGTAAAAAAATGTACTTTCCGCTTATACACGGATCGGCATATTCGGAAGTGTACGATATTGTTGAAACGTTCACCATGTTCATGTATATTTCATCAATAAGTGCTACTAGCATCGAAATTTCGACATATAAGTTACAGTCGAACCTTTATTTTGCGAATTTCTGTTTTATGAACTTTTCCCTTGAATCAAGCATATGAAGTATATTGGAAAATGAATATCTATTTAACAAATTTTCCCACATAACTAGCTTTTTTCCAGGATTTAGCGATTTCGTTAAATAGAGTTTCAACTGTTTTTGCTTTACACATTGAAACTTTAATTAGCACTAATATTACTTTTTTCTTAAAATTGTTACGAAATCTCGCCCGTGGATGTTTGGGTGTGCACCAAATTAAGAGACGTTTGAATGAAATCAAACACTTATTAGTACGACCATCAAATCATTATCAAAATTCAGCTTAAGCGAAGAGAGCTGTGAGCTTAGTTACTAACTTAAATATCTATAATAGATGATTCACAATATTTAAGTTTGCCGCAGACGAATCGTCCTTTTTTTTGAACCAGGGTAGCTTCAACGATTATAACTCTAAAGATTCAGCATAGCAACATTCGTCGACTCCCCTTTGACCAGTGGCGTAACGTACAACCCCGCATTGCTGAGGGGGGGGGGGGTCCCAGGACTCTAGTGGGCCCAAAGTCTGACGAACACAAAGTACGTACTCTTTGTAAGATTCGGCTTTAGGTACAAAATCAGACTGTTCAGAGTGCCCTAATTATTCTCCGTTGCACTACTGCCGTAGTCTGCCCATTTCACTTGACTTTAAATACCAACTTTCATTTACATAAATCACGGTTCCTTCACAGAAAGCGTTTTTATAATCATACAAATTGATCGATAGAATTTTCTCCTAGGACAGGGGCGGGCAAGCTTTTCCAGGGCTACTAATTTTTTCAAGGTGTTTTCAAGGTTTAGTGGCGTACACAGAGGGAGGAGGTCCCCGGGTCCGGACCCTCCCCATAGCGCTCGATTTATTTTCGATGGATTATAATCCTATGTATATAGTACTTAAAATTTAATTAAGTATTTGTTATTAATAATTAATTTTATTCATTAATGCTATTTATTTATTCAATAATTAAATAGTACTTAAAATTTAATTAAGTATTTGTTATTAATAATTAATTTTATTCATTAATGCTATTTATTTATTCAATAATTAAATTTTTACTGTTTTTTTTTTCTGTTCCCGAAAATTGACAAAATCAGACTTTGCATACTGTCAGCCAATCTTGAATATTATGGGATATAATAATGAACTGCTGATCTTCAGGCGGTCACCCCAAAATGTCCTGGCGATCGACTTAATGCCCACCCCTACCCAAGAGTATTAGTAAGATTCGCGAATAGAACCCATTACAAAATGTTATCTATATTTTAGCATTAAAATGGAAATACATCGGGAGTAAACAGCATTAGGGTATCCATGCATTAATGCTACCTCCCAAGCAGAGCAAGTTTCAAATTTACAAAGAAGTTAATATACAAAGAAGTTAATCCAGGTACTCGACTTCCAAGTAACACCCCGTCAACAGCTATACTTCCCCCTCGAAAGCGTAACTGGGTAGCTAACAACGAGAGTATAAGCAACCTGCTGAAGTCTGCACAAAAATTCCACCTTACTGTCGTTCTCCCTTCTAGTTAGCCATTACAGTGGGGGGAGTGGCACTGGTAGAGGGGGAGGGGGGCGAAAGCAGCTCTAAACAAGGACGCCGAATCATGGAAGACTTTTCTGAAAGGGAAGGGGAGGAGGAGAGGTGAAGAAGTAAGAATCGTGTGACGCAATATTACGCGTAAACTGATTGCGGAAGTTAGAGGAAGTGAAGGGAGAAAGTGGAAGGGGGGGGGGG
>BMAV01019022.1:1086108-1097722 GCA_019973955.1 Trichonephila inaurata madagascariensis
AAAAAAATAATAAATTGAATAATAACAGGCAAAAAATTGCATTAAAAAAATATATTAATATAAAGGTCATTTTGGAATTTTTGAAATTTAATTTCAAGTTTATTAAGAAAATATGCAGGTCATTTTGGAGTTTTTAAAATTTAGTTTCAAGTTTATTAAGAAATATGCAGGTCATTTGTACCGTTCAAAGCATTTCTTATTTAAATGATAAAATTTCATTTTATATTTATATTTTTTATCGATTTTGATAAAATAAATAAATTGTTTGTGCCGCAATCTGCAACGTAATAAAAGAAACACCAACCGTACATTCCCTGCGTTGTTCCTTTTGTCCTAGAAGATGTGTCCTTGATGAATGATTCCTCAATGCTTACGAAGATGGACCGTAACCAATTTACTTAAAAACTTTCCTCTTTAATTCAGGAGCTCGGGAGGAAAACAAATTGTTTTGTTGCCAGATCTCGCTTTCGCTAATAAAAAATAATTCTTCTCCTTTGTTTCGAGAGTGGGAGTTTCTTTTTTGTTGCCCTTACTGTCTTCTACGCTCGTTTGAAGTCCCGATGTCGAATACGGCTCGGTTGATTAATCGGTAGAAAAAGGTGTTTATCGATGTGTCCTTTCCGATTGTTCGCCTGCTTTAACGGCAGAACGAGTTGATGGATTAGTTAATTCTTCTAACACCCTTTCCTTACAACTTTTATATTCATTTCTTGATGCCTTTTTCGGATATTTGAGGGGTGGGGTGTTTGAGGAAGGAGTGTTTTACTTTTTTTTTAAAAGAAAACTTTCGTTTTATTTAATTTTGCGTGAGTTGGAGTTTGTGATTTTTGTGTGGAGACATCTGAGAGAGTGATGGAGTCAATTTCCGCCCTGTCTTCCTGATCTTTTGCGAGTTATTTTTAGAAAGGGATTCGAACGTTTTAGAGTTTGTTGAGCGATTAATCTTTTTCTTTGCATTTAATTTCATTTGGAAATCGTTCTTCTTTCCTCCTCTTCTAATTCTATGTGTAAAAATCGCCGCGTATTTATTACACCGTCGCGTCATACGTGGCGATTACTCAAAATCTTTCCCCTTATTCGTAAAGAAAAAACAAAACAAAAAAAAAATAAATTATATAAACTGGAGTTTTATGTGTTAAGTTAATACTACATAATTATAAACAGTCAAATGTTTAAAATTTTCATCGCGTTTTCAATGTATTAATATTCTTTCTTGTCGGCTACAGTGTCTTAGAGGAAGCGTGCCCGCTTTGAAAGCCTAAGGTTGCGGGTTCGACCCCGGCCTGAGTCGATAAATTTTCTGGATGCGAAAATCGTAGGCACGCGTGTCGTACGACTATGTATGTGACTTGTAAAAGATCCCTTGAGTATCAATTTGGCTCTGGTACTCACGGCAATATTTAGCTTCCGACTAGAGCTTGAATAAAAAAAAATAATAATTCAAGTGTCCAAATTTGGTAACAATGCCGCCACTAGATGGTACCACCATGAAATGGCTCTCACATAAGGGGGCGTGCCATATCTGCTTTCTTTCAAATATAAAATTTTTTTTTATTTAAAATAACAAATTCATTATCGTTATAGATTACAAAGTTTTTATTTATTGATTTATTTATTTTTTGTTATTTTGTTGAAATTAAAATTTTTATGTAGAAATATAATTTTCATGTTCTTGTGACTATTAAAAAAGATATACTTAATATGTATCCTATTTAGCTGGAAGAATTATTCATTTTTATACATAAAATTTATGTTGCGGTATCGGCATGATTTTTATTTATTTATTTGCGTTGTTTTTAATGCTATTCCATTTTTTAAAATTTGTCTACGGTAGCCAATTAAAAATAATAAAAATTATAATAACGAAAACGTAACTTCATTCTGACAAAAGAAATATCTAAAGGCGCTTTTTATACGTTTAAAGAATAATCCTTAAATAGTAACTTCATAACGCTTTCCTGTCGTTTATGTTCCGATTAATGATAGGTATCCGCGGTAGCCTAGCGGTTATGGTAACGAGCTAATGGCCGGCATGTCATGAGTTCGAGCCTAGTGCCACTGAACACCCGCTGAGGCGGAGCTGATGCGCGTTATAACTGTCGAGACACAAAAGTCCTCTTGTAGCGTGATGTCCAGGTGTCGTCCATATCACTTGATCATGGCTTAAACTTACGAGGTCTGTCGCCAATAGTCGTTATATTTTTTAGATTGGGACGTTAATAAACACTCACGCACTCGACTATCAATTCATTGGCTACTATGCTTAACTTTTGCATTTGGGACAGTGAAATTATTGATTAATATTTTGTTATTGATATTATTAGTATCTTTATCCTCATATAGAGAATTTGTACATATTTTCTCATTATTCAGATTTCTCAAGGAAGTTGCTTTTAGTAAGAAATTTGTCGTTGTACCTCCTCGTGTTGGTTGAGGTGAAGGTAACTTGCATTAAACATATACTGTGAGCAATCGACAGGCAGCAAGGATTGAGAAGCCGTTAAATCGGACACAAAAGGATTATAACAGATAATGCAAAAATTTACTTTTATTAATTTAAACGTTAGACCTTATTACGCGATACGAAGACAAGACAAATTCAATAGTAAGAAAAAATGGGTACTTATCTTCACTACGATACAACCTCTGAAACTCGTCAAAGAGAAATCTCCACAGTATCTTCTAACAGCTGACTGACTATTCAGGAACTCACTAGTACAGCCAACTCTTTTTTTTAATGCAGTAGATACGTTCCTTAGAAAACCGTGCAAAAAAATCGTATAAAATATACATGCGATTTAGGGTAAATTTGGGGATATGTTCCACAATTTTAAAAATCGTCTAAGATGAAAAATCTCTAAATATTTTCCCAATAAACCGTTCAAAAAATGTAATGATAAAATTCACTTTAGATATTTATATAACAGAAACAATTCATTTTTATTACAAAATAAATTAAAATTAGTGTACTGTGAAAATTCAGTCTATAAGTACATATAACATATAAAAATTCAAATTAGGTATAAAACTATACTAACTAACAACTATTCGTCGTTTTTCGATTACAAGCATGCACGTTTATTAAGAACTGGATTAAAAATGCTCTCATCGGTAGATGTGTCATGTATGTCTTGTACAACCGTCGGTTTTTGATTCCAATGAAGAATTTCGTTCGTTATTGTTGCCCTAAGTTGTTTTTTTTTTGTTGATTAGCGGCTATTTTTTGGTTTCTCAAGTTGTATGTATAATAATAATTGTGATACCCTGCTACAAAAAAATTATGATTACGCTGAAATTTTAACGCTGTATGTCAGGATTACGAGTAAGAAAAGTTCTATACTTATTAAATTTCAAGCCCTAGCGAATTAAGCCAGCTGTAAATAGCTGAACTTCATCTTCGACTTTGTCATTATCGACTTCTTTTTTATCATTAACTGTCATAAGTTCGATCAAATCGTCCTCATCCTAAGGGTACGAATTCCCGAGTTTTTTAGAGATTCGCGCTAGAAAAAAATATTCGTGTAAAAAAAATCGTTAAATTCATGCACCGTGTTATTTCAAACTCGTGTAAAAAATAGGAATTGGGTGTATGTCTATATTGTCCACAAAACAATTTTTATTCTGTCTCCGACTATTTATATGGTATTTAGTAGTGACGTTCTCTTGCGGAGTAGAGTTGTTCTAGCTTAAAGTGCCAATTTGACAGGAAGGAAAAAAACTCCAGTTAAGACAGAATAGACTTCAAGGATAGCCCAATTTACAAATTTACTTGCTGTATAATGTTTTATGCATTAGCTTTGATTTTTTTTTATTCTCTGTTCCTGTATAGTATTATATATAGAATTATTTTCGTTTGTAGAAAAACTTACATACCTGTTTTATGTCATTATAAATATTAGCTTGAATGCAAATTAAGTATTAAAACGTAAAACACGAATCATGAATTCCTCTAAATCTTATAAAATATAATAAAATCAAAATACTATTTTCCCTAAACCTGCTTTTAAATTAATTCCTTAATGAGCATTGCAATTTGAATGCATGAATTTATCATAAGAATAATTTTAAATAAAAATTGGGTTAATATTAAACAGTCCGTAAATATAGATAATTGTTGGTTATTTTTTCATTCGCTTGCGCGCTTAATGATTCTCAAAATAAATGTGATTCCACGTGGCCAAGAAAAATTTATAGATCTATAACAGGAAAATAAATTACTCTTAAGCATTGATATTTTATCTGTCATCAGAATATTGACTGGTGATCAAGAAACTCCATCTCTTCCACTCAGTACAGAAATCTCATTGATAAAAGTTATCCAAAATGTAGATTAATATATTTTTTTCTTTACCTCGTAGGATCAGAGCGACGCAGGAATCTGTGAAAAATCGATTTTCTTTAAACAAATCGCGCGAGCGAAAACAAAAGCAAAATTAATGTCAAGTCGGATCGACAACCCAAACAAAAAAGATACCCCAAAAGGAATATCAACTCTTTACATGCATTCCAATTTACAAATTAAACTTTTTCACCGCGCCTTTTGGAACTATACACATCCATTTCTGCCCACCCTATCCCTCCCCCTCAACATTTTTTCCCTACAAAACACAGGCAATGAAACAAATTGTCAGATTGGATTCTGGAATAAAAATAAAATAAGTATCCTTTCTAAACTTCCCAGTCCTTTTGTTTCAAACACTCTTGCCGACCCCTCACGCACTCCCCGTGGTGTATTCTGGAATTTTACTTTTATTTCTAATCTTACCCCTCTCCCACTATATTATACGGAAGGGAGAAGAATCGACTTGCACCGTTTGATTAATCGATGGAACATTGTGTTTATCGATATGTCGTCTGCTATTGTCCTACGAGTCGCAGTCGATGCTTGCCGATGGATTGCCTAATTCTTTTAACACCTTTTTGCCTTATGGGATTTTCGATTAAGCAATGAAATCGATACACGACTATGAATCGATGTCTTTTCCCATGATAAATTGCTCAGTTTTGTCTCTCCCCTCTGTGTCAGTCTCGCTTTGTCCATTATTTTATGACTATTTTGGAACTATGTTACATCGGAAACTTCAGCTATTTAAAATTATTCATAAATCATGCCTTGAGTTTATGTTGCTCAATTTTCAGTTAAATAGTTTTCTTTAAAAGTATCTGCTTCTGCTACATTATTCTAGTCCTTAAGGAATGCTTAATAATCCTTAATCCTTGAAGAATCTTTAATAATTAATCCTTAAGGAATCTTTTTAATAATTAACCGCGTCTTAAAGAATAAAATCTTATCGTAAATATAGAAGCATTTTCTTGACTTGCAGGATAAGACTTAATTAAGCTGAATTGTTCGTGTTCTTTTTCAATTTAATGTTATGCAAATGTTGCGTAATGGAATGAGAAAGAAATATTTTAAGGAGTGAAAATAATTGAAGTTATGGCAATATTCAAACTATATAGAGCATTTCCCTACGTATTATGCCAAGAAAAAAATATATATCAAATGTCATTAGGACCAATGGAAGAACCATTTTAAAACCCGTCTAGTTTAAGATTTCTTTTCTTTTTGGTAAGGGGAGAGATTACAGATATATAGAAATAATGTATTAATCGAAAAGGTGTAAAAAAAAGTTTAATTTAAGTGTATTTTTCTTCCTCTAAAATTATTGAAAGCAGCAATAGAGCATTTTATTTTAAGACTGAAAAATTGTTGCACATTTTACATTGTAATACGTGTTGGCAAATTTATATTTTGTGTTAAAATTTCGTAAATGATTATGCATTACTCTTAATAAGCATTTATCTTGTAATTAACTTTTAAAAATATTAAAATAAATACTACATTTTGATATAAAATTCAGTTTTTTTTTCTCCTACAGTAGATTTGGTTTGGATGGTATACCAATCAATAAAAAGATCAGATTTTTCATTTTATGTATTCAACAATAAAGAGGCACCTTGAGTTTAAATATTAAGAAACAGAAATCTGGTTAGAAATAACTTATGTTTTTCCAGATATTCTTTCTGTCTTATATCAAGTTTAAAGAATATTATACTTTAAGTTTGAAAGAAAAGGAGTATAATATATATTTCTGTGTTTTATGCAGTGTAGGCCATTAACAAGAATTCTAACTTAAAGTTTGGCAAATCATTTTTAATCTCAATTTCTTATGTTTCTTCAAATTATGAACTGAGAATGCATTTGAAGAGCAAGTAAAAGAGAGCATTTAAATAGAAGAACTGTGTTTTTTGAACTTTTTAAATAGAAGGAGAGCTTGTACTTTTGGTTGCTTCATAAGTAAAAGAATTGGCTTATACATTTATAAAACTAAAATTATGTATGCATTTGAAGAAAAATATAAAATGCACCTAAAAACCTAAAAGATTAAATAATAAAATAAAAAAGGATAGGAGAAGAAAGAAAGAAAGAAAGAAATACTAATAAGCAAAAATTAAAAAAATGATGACAGCTAGTCAAAACGCATTTTCAGACTCAGGACCGATAAGTGAGGTTAAATTAGTTCGATGATACTAACTTTCCCCTATACGAATATATATGTACAACGTAAGCTGTAAAGTATGAGGGGGGGGGAGGAACTGAATTTGTAACCCATTCATATTTATTTCTCACAAATAATTGCATGTCTCTTAACTAAAAGTTGATACTGTAGTAATTTAAAATTACGCTTTTATAGAAGACATTCTCTTTCCAAAAAGAACAAATCTAATTGGATCCAACTTTACACTTTGGAAACACTTGTTTTAAAAGAAGTAACTTAAGAATTTAGTGCCTTTCAGTAAGCTAAGCTCACGACGTACAAATGTTTAAAGAAACACGTTTTTTTCATCGGACCCAATGCTCTCTAATAAATACTTCTTCGAATAAATCCGGAAACATTTTAAATGTTCGCGAACTCTTTCCTTCCACAATTGTTCTGAAGTGTGCGAATTTAAAGAAATCTTTTCTGCTTACTCTTCCTTGTTCCTTTCGAGTTCCCCCATCTCACTCCACCCCCGCCCACCGAACAACCTCACTCACCAACCACCCCCTCTCTCTTTCCTCACGAGAACCAATAACGTGCTTCTGTAGCATTCAAACACTCCGAGATATACGCTATAAATCAAACCCCAGAGAAGATTTTTTGAAAATACAAACCATCTGAGATAAATCACTTAATAATAGGAAGTTAAAACAGAACGCTTAACACTCAATATTGTCGCAAACAATGGGGTGTTCAAAGTATGTGCTAAACAATGCAAAGGGGTGGCCTATTGTTGTCGATATCGCTTATTTCCCTTAGTCAACACCCCCGTACCCCCACCACCTTACCAATAAATCGGTCCGACACAAACAAAAGGTGCAACAAACTGGAAATCTGTTGGAAAATTAGAAAATATTATTTTGATTCTTTTAGGTAAAAGTCTCCGATATTGAATAATGGGATGCTTTATCTTAAGCTTCGCTTAATTTGTTGAAATCTGGTGTGGCATGTTGCATTTTTTTTTTCCTTCTGGGAGCGATGATAGCTCTTCGGGTATTGTGCTTGACAAGGAGTGTTCGTTATTAAGTTGTAAAGTGTGTGTTAGAATTCAGAAGGGGGCATCAACTTTTCTTGTTTTGTGGGAGATAATTTTACCTGGTTTTAGGGACCACTTTTGAGTGGTCCTCATTAAAGTTTGTTGTAATTGAAGAAAATAAATTTAAGGAATATAAGTAGAGGAGGGAATTAAATAATGGATATTTTAGTCGAATTGAGTGTTTTAAGAAATAATGTAATATACTTAGATCTTTACAAAAAAATAATGTTAAATATTTTGCTTGATACGACATTGTTTCACATTACTTTGTGGATAGAATAATTAACTTGCTTGAAAATACATGATCGTTACTTTTTATTTCATAAATTTTAAGCATTATGTAATTAAAAAAGTGTGCTTTTTATCGATTAATTTTGATTATTTTAGTAATCTAGAGTAACCACCGCCATTTCGTATGAAATAAGATTTATTATTTAATCTGTTTGACAATAATTCTGTAAATGTGGAATAGAATCTTCGGCTATTCTCAATGTAATTTGAACCATGCATCACTTTAAGTAAAAATGGGAATAATGTGAGGCATTAATAAAGGCATTTTAACTATTCCAGATTGCGTAATTATGAAACTCGCTCTTTCCTGTTTTATCCTAAATTTCAATAAAGAAGTCTTTTTTTTTTTTAAATCCTTTTTTTATCCTTTTCAAGAATTCTTTCCAATTAAGAAGACAAGTACTATTCACAGGATGGTTCCGAATTAATAGTACAAACTTTAAGGGTTATACAGGCATTGTAACAATCATGTATTGCTTGGGAACGTACGGGCGCAAGTGACGCGGTGAGGCGCGAACAGGAAAAATAAAAAAAAAGAGAAATTGAGTTATTAGTTGGTTGCGTTGCCGGTAGGGGGCAGTAGATGTCCAGCCACCGTTCAAAATGATGCATCTCAGTAGGGAAAAGAGCCATTCGCAATTGTGCTGACGTCTACGATGGGAGACTTTACGTATGGCACATGTATGGCCATGCAAATAGTAACGTACGAATGTATCACGCTCAGTTTCCTGATAGACGAATCATACAATTTTTCCGTGGGTATTTCGTCAATTTCGTGAAAAACGTTCGTTCCACGTCGCCAGACATGATGCTGGTCGACAAAGAGCTGTGAGCAGTCCAAGCCTGGAAAAAAAAGCATTTTGAACATTGTGGCTGATAGACCCTAGTCAAGTACAAGAGCTGTTGCTTATCACGTAAATGTAAGTCATCAGATCGTTTGTAGAGTATTAAACGAAAATCGCTTACACCTCTTTCATTTTTATATAACGAGTACAAGCTTTCAATCCGGCAGACTGTCTTCGACTGCCAGTGGATGGCACAGCAATGTGCGCTGCTGCTGGACTTCATAGCTCATGTACTGAACAGTTATTGTAAACATTACACTTGTCAACGATGCTTTCAATAAACACTTTCTTTCCTTTTGTCTCTTATTTTTTTGTGTTTCTACCGCACCGCGTCACTTGCGCCCCTACATTCCTATACAATAAAGGATTGGTAGAATGTCCCGTACCTACTCTTAAAGTTTGTACCACGAATTTGGGACCACCCTGGAGGGCTGCGGTAGCCCAGTGGTTAAGGTATCGGACCATGGCAGGCATGTCATGAGTTCGAGCCCAATACCACTAAAGACCCGCCGTGTAGGGCAGCGATGCACGTTAAATCTGTCGAGAGCTGAAATGTCCTCCCGTTGGTGTGGTGTGGTAGTTAGGAGAGGGGGGTGCCAGCTCAGGTGTTGTCCACGTCACTTGACCATGGTTCAAAATTACGTGGTCCGTCGCCAAAAGCCCTCGTGTAGCTGAACAGTGCGACGTTAATATTCACTCAAACTCAAACTTGGGACCACCATGTGTGTGCTTATCATTATACGTGCAATACAATTTATTTACTTGTAATTTTTTTTATCTGTAATATTCGCTCTTTATTCATATGATTTTGTCCTGTTTTATCAATTCCATTTCAAATGAGCTTACGAGTGCGTTTATTTTTCGAAATTCGTGTAAATAAGTAATAACTGGATGGAACTGCATTTTAAAATATTCTTTTTTATAATTTTTTTTATAAGTTGTTGATTGGAGTGGGGTCAGAGGAGTACTAGAAACCAGATTATCCAAAACGGAGATTATCAAATTGTAAAAAAAAAGGTTGTTTACCATTTAAATACGGTCTTGGACAGTTTATGACGACGGGTAAAAGACGTTACTTGCTATTTTGTTTTACTTACGTCGCAATTCAAAGCTACACGAAGTCTATTAGCGATGTACCTCGTTGTTTTGAATCTCGATTGAGTTACGATGAAGGTACCTGAGTTGACATTCATTTATCCAAGCTGTCACACTCTTGCTAAAGTGAGGACTTAGAACTTCGTTAGAATTAACATACATTAGTCCCTTTACCTGAAGGATTCTCAATGGCATCTGGGACTCCTCAACTGAACAGAAATAATGTCGGCCACGAGTTTGCAAGCATGATCACTCTGCAAAAGCAGCCGCATAGAAAATTTTGAAATTCTAATAACATAGATCAATAATCCCCAAACTTTTTTAATCGCTTACACCTAAAACGAATATAATTTAGGATCATACCCTCACGCACGCACTCTTGTATGTGTGTGTATTGTAAATGTGTGTGAGTAAAAGAGAGAGAGAGAGAGAGATTTGTTAAAAATCAAACTATTTCTTTTAAACAATATGCATTCATTTAAATTAAATTACTAATTTACATTTTGAATTGTAATTCAATGTACGCAATGCGTAGTTGTGTGTTTTTTTTTGCAACAATTGGAATGTATCTTCCCTTCAATAACTTAACTTCCGATTCTAACGGTGATATTCACCGCTAACCTGACCCAGCGATGAAACCTGGAGTTAAGTAACCGGGAGTCAAGTTAAAACTAACCCCAGGTTAGAACTTCAATTCACAGCTGTTTTTCGACCTCCAGTTACTTGACTCTGGGTTTCTTAACCTGGGGTTACTGGTCGATTCCCATTGGTCGAAGTAAACCCCGTGACTTCGACATATTTGTTTGCGATCCGAACAGAAGAGTTGCATATTCGTCTCTTTTCAATGTTTATTTTTCAAAATGAATACTTTCAAAGTTTATTCTACGCAATTTAGAAAAGGAACACTTGAATGTTATAGAAAACAAAGAAACTAATGCGGTTAGTTTGAAAAAAAAAACAACGAAGCATATAATGAAATACCACGGCAATCTAATGAGACTGATGGACTGATGAATCCATGAACGGCGCGACAAATCCATCAATGTTATTTAATTTTTAATTTAATTAATACCATTTTGCGAAACTCGTAGCCGTCCATTTCTTCAAATACATTATTTCTTTTTTTCTTAGTATCCTCTCTCTTCTGGTTTCCTATTTTCTTTAAATAATGTAGAAATGAAATTGAAGAAAAATTTAAAGGATTCATCGTAAAAGTTTAAAAAAATCCGAACTCGCAAAACTGCTTCGAAACTGTAAACACTCCAAAAATCGCTTACTGCGCATGCCCGGTTTAAACTAACCCAGCTCAGACCTGGGTTAGAAATTTTTAACCTGTCCCGGAGTTAAGTTATTAACTTGCGATGGTGAATAGCGTTTTCGACGAAACCCAGGTTTCCTTCCTCTAACCGGAAATCAAGTTAGCGGTGAATACGGGCGTAAGCCGATGCATTTCTGTTGTTTGCCCCCCTCCCCCCGATACAGCGACAAATACGGATGAAGTTTGTAGTTACGTACGTATTTTATGAATTTCTGGATGATCCAGAATATTTTTTGTGGAGATTATGTCATCTGAATCGGTTAGAATTTTATATCTTTATGCGCAGAGTAAATATAAAATATACCGCTTTATTAATTCTTTATTAAATTGAAATATACCTATTATATATATTATTGAAATGTAAATAATATATTTGTTTTATTAAGCACACGTTATATTAGATTTTTTGTCATCGAACTATTGTTAATTAGTTACATACTTTGCCAAAAAAGTTTAATTGATATTATTAAAAAATAGTTTTTTAATA